>JAGSMT010000416.1:0-168686 GCA_029286875.1 Lamproptera curius | reverse complement strand
TTACGTACAACTGGTTGTGCATCCCCTCTTCAACAAAGATCTGGCCCAGCCATTTTCAATCTTCATCCAAATTGATACAAACCAAGAGGAAATATGGTTAAAACTAATTAAACAAGTAAACGAGCCGTGGTGACTTTTTGCAGGATCAAGACAACTTTTTTGAAAAGGAATTAAAGCATTGGGAAACTTTGGAACGCTAGACTTGGTGTGTATGGACCGGAGATTATGCAAAAATAAATTTTTAACCTGGTAGTCATTATATTCTATCTCATTTTTACTTTTTTGATCCCTCCGAACCAAAATACAAAACCAAAAGTATTAATTAAAAGATTTCAAAAATCAATACTTAGTATTTAATGAAAAGTCACAATTATTAATTTATTTATTAACAAAAAAGAGAAATTTGGGAAAAAAAAAATTAATATATTTTTAATATTTTGTAACATAAAAAATATTATTAGTTAAATAAATAAAACGATTTACCACTCGTTTAATATACTGGTTCCCCCATTCCATGACCAAAAATAAAGAAAATAATAGGAATTAAAGCTCCGCATTTTAGTATTTCAAGAATTTTTATTTTGATCACGTGAGTTTTTGGTTTTTGGTTTTAAAGGAAACCGAAGCCAGGGGATCTTTCTTTCGGTTTCGGTTTGGGCCGAAAACAGTTTCGGTCGGACCCTAGTTAAAAAATATTTTTTTATTTTATTTATTTTACAAATTTTCAACAAAATCCGGGTTGATTTATTTTAACCAAAAATAAATTTTCTTCAACATCGTTAGTCCTTATACAGTGAACCCATCAAAAACAAATTGACTATTATTGAGATACTTATACTAAACAAAAAATAGGAATAGTCGAGCCTAAATCGATATCAAACAATACAAATGTGATTTCAACTTTAGACAAGGGCTGGGTGGCATTGCGCAAGCATTATTAAAAGGATATGGTAAAGTCCCGCCTAAATTGAAACCCTCTAATTAAATGAGACGTCAAATTTTTTAGGGTGTCAACTTTTAGATTGATAGATTGGATTTCCAAGATAAATTCCTTTATATTAATTTATTTTTTAAATACGAGAATGCATTATAGATTCTATTTCCCTTGGGGTCCATTCTAAAATATTAAGGCTTAAGGACTAGGTGAAGCCTCCGATTCCGTTGAAAATTTTGCGTGAAAGAGTTAAAACAAAGTGCGCTGTAATCATTCCGCCATCGATATTTTTTAAAACTTCCTAGCACACAACATAGTATTTTTAGTGAAACCTTAGTTTTACGTTATCTATATATATAAAAGAAAGTCTTTCATTAAACAATTTATAACTAAAGAACTGCCGAACAGATTTGTCTGGAAATTGCGGGAGGGAGGGTATTAGGAAACCAGGAAATAAAAATAGGATACCTTTTTCCCGGTTTTTGAGAAATTTAAGAATCTATTTTCTATTCTAACCTTTAAACTTGGGAATTTAAATTTTAAATGTAACATTTGAATTTGAGTTGGGCAATGCTTTGAAGGAATTAATTTTATTTAGCAAATACATGGAAAGTAATTAATTTATTATTTTCCTCAAAACGATGATAGATATTGAATTTCAGGGCCATTACGGGATATTTCGGAGCAATAATTCAAAAATTGAAAGTTCAATTAATACGGAGTTATGGTGTTTGAAGGTGTAACATGAATGTTAAAATATCAAATGGTTTACTTGGTTATCTACCCATTAACGTTTTATTTTGATTAACAGTTGAATTTGCGTTTTGAAATGCCATTAGACGTCGTAACATGTCGTAGAAACCTACAAATGCCCAAAGAGGGTATAAGTTTATACGGCAAAAGTGATAACAACGCGGCGTGGAGGAAGTTAATGGAATCGATAAAATTAAAACCACAACATATAAATTTTGGTTTAACCTGATCAAAAGGCTAGAAATCGAGAAAATCAAAAGAAATTGTTGCCATTGAAACCAATGAAGTTGTATGCCCATATTGTAAAGGGCATTTTAGTTTAAAAGGAAACTCCTGAATGTGGGTTGGGTGAGCGGTTAAGACAAATTGATGCCATTAATTAAACGAACCATTACCTCATTGGTTTTTTTTGCAAAATGGGCCAGGTTCTTAAACATTTTTGGACTTATAAACAATAATTGTTTTAAAATAACGTCATTTTGCAAAAAAAGTTATTCAAGAAAAATTTTTAGCCAAATTCGATCCAGTGTCATATATATTATTTTTAACATTATTTTTACAAACGCCGAATAGGACTAAAATTATACAACTTTATTTTATAGGCGATTTAAGGGAGAAAAGTTCCATTTGTTTTAGTACAAAATATTTCCTTAAAAAAAATTGTTAAAACCCAAAGCCCATCAAATAGGAAATTGGTTGGCCATTCCGACCGGCTTTGGTGGTCTGATAATCAAAATTTGCGTTTCAAAGCGAAGACGCCTTTCCAGTACAAACACGCGAGACGTTTAAATGCCCAATTGACGAAGCCGCCATTGTTGTCGGGTGAAAATTTAGGAAAACAGAGATATTGTTTTTCATCGGCGGCAATCAACCGCGCGTTTTGCAACCAATCGGATTATTGATTCGCTACCTAATATCAATAATTATTTCGGCAAGGTGAAGATGGATAAATTTCAAAGCTAGGGGATAAATCCGAATTTGGGTTCCAAAGTAATTAAAAAAATTAGTTTAAAGAATCTTTAAACCAACTTTTTACCGCTAGACCAAGGAAGGCATAAAACTGATTTTGGTTCGGGACCGGTTCAAAAAATGAGATCATATTTTAAAATGGTTTTACAATATACTGTGGATATGTTACGAAAGTTGAAACTGGGGCGATCGAAATTTATTTCAGGTTGGACCAAACAAAATTGTTCCCAAGATATATTCCATACGGGATGCAACCTATAATAATGTAAATGCACAAGATTGAAGTAGAAAACTATTCTCCAGCAAACATACGTCGAAAGTCCAATGACATATGCATAAATACGCCAAAGATGCTAAGTCGTATGTACGCCCATTATCAAACCAGATTTATTTAACGCTTCACATGCAATTCACAGTGGGCAGATTTTTACAAGAATTATTTTTGGCCAACCCTTGATCGCCAACAACCAACAAAAGCGAAAGTTAAAACGTCCACGGACTTTAATTTTAACACGTTATTCGGCGACAGGCGCGGGATTGTCACTTGCACACATCCCCATTTGGTTGGGAGAGAGAATAAACTTGAATGAAATTGGGAATGGGATTTTTGGGTAATTCCTGATGGTGATAAAAATCCATTGTCACATGAAATCATTACAAAAAATAAGGATTTAAAGGTCCCTTGTGGAAAATTTAAACTAAATTTTCTGTGTATGCTTGATGGAAAGTGTTCAAAACTACGGGGCGCCAGAGAAAGAAAGCGAAGAGGTGGGTTTTTTTCTATTTCCAATATAAGGAAAACATCCCATTATAGTTTTCTTTGGCCGTAATCCAAAATGGTCAAAGGGTACTTTTACAATGAAAACGTATTAAACGAGGCCATAGCCACCCTTCCAAACATTGACCAGGCCTTTGAAATGTGCCAGCATGATGACTTTGCCGGAACACTGCCTTAAAATGTCCTGAATTTTAGCTGGAATTAATCGTTTAAAAAATTAAGACGGGAAACAAGGAAACCAGTTCCAGGGCCATCCCAAATTTTCACCGATTTTTTTCTTAGACGCTTGGAAAACGTTTTAATATCATTGAATGTGGAAGGTGGATTTGATCGCAAAATTATCGATATTGGTAATGGCAAAATACCTGATGACTCCATCATTTGGATAATTCATATTTCCAACAATTTTTTACTTTCCCCGCCAAACCCGAACCCATCAGGGTTTTTAACCATTTCCCAAAATCTCCAAAAGATCATGTAATGGTTTAAGGGAAAAAGACTGAAAAATCGTTGATGTCAATGAAATGAGTTTTCAAAAAAGGGAATTAATTTACAAAAAATCCGGTCAACCAATCCAAGTGAGTTTTTAAATCTTTAGATTAAATTAAAAATCGGATCAGTAGTCATTATTGTCGAAATAAACCACTAATGTCTTTTGCATTGGGCAACCCTGATTTGCGGGGAAAAATTAAGAACAACGCCAATGAAGCCAAACAATTTTTAAAGGGAATATGGATTCCACGATATTCCCATGACCGAATGACAAGCTATTGGTGGGTCCCCGGTTTACAGGAGACCGTCTGGTGGGACCACCGCGGTGCCTTTGGTTGTTCGGAAGAGAGGTGGAAAACTGCTGTGTTCCGGTTTGAAGGGCACCGTAGCCCAGGTATTTACTGGGTAAATGAGATTCTAAAACCCCTTATGTCCTACGGTAGGGCAGCGGTTGGCGATACCAAGGATTAATGGTCCTATGGGGTTTGGTGACCATTTCCCATCAGGTGGCCCCACTGTCCCCGGTGAAACATAAAAAAAAACCTTTGAAGGGTCAAGCAACCCAGTGGAAGGTTACCATTTATTTCGATATATAAAATTAGCGGTGCTGTCGCTGTTTGTGGGCATCAATCTTAAAAATCCACGCTTTTCATTTGGCCAGTTATATTTTCACCTGTTTCCATCTCGAAACGCCAAAAAACTTTTATAGGGAAAAGAAAAAACTAAAAACAGGTATTATAAAGATTTAAACCAAGGACTTTTGTTTTTAATTAATTACATTTTTTTAAGTATCCACGTTAGACAGGACAACGTCTGGTCGGGTCAGGTTAACCTCAAAGGTACTCGGTAATCCAATTTTAATGAGTTTGGTCCAGTGATAAAGAGAGCAACAAATTTGGAAATGTTTATAAAGAACCTTTCCTTGATTCTCCTTGCTTGGAATATTTTCTGAAATATTAATATGTTTTCTCAAAATCAATATAAAGATTTTAATTATTGAAGACAAATCATACCGGAAAGTACCCACATTTTTATAGGGAAATACTGACAAAAAAAATGATGACGATGATGAGGGATTGAATTTTCAAAGTGTTTATTTTTATGTTGTTAAATTAATAATAGAATTATCATACAAATATTCAAGTTTTAAAGATAGGGCACTGTGATCCCTCCTGCCTGCCCCTTAGTCTTAGTGGTGGGCGGTGGCTTGGGAAAATAGGGAGTGTATTAGGAGGCCTATGTCCAGGTTGACTATCACTGGGATGATGTATGTGTAAGCAAGGAAAAGATATAAGAAAAACTAACAACGGAACTTAATTTGTTATTATTTGATTAAGCAAAATTAAAAACAAAATGCAAATAATATTTGCATTTCCATTATCTTGTCCTTTCGTAACCGTACAAACCTTATACAATTTTAAATAATCACTTCATTTTATCATTTAATTAAAATTGATTAAAAATATTTTATGAATTTGGTCGTTAATTTTTAATTTTAATACCCCGACGGTTTAAATAATTCCTTGATATAGGACGGAGTACAGATTTAAAAAAATATTTAATTACAATTAAGATCTGGTAAATCCCGCCTTAGCACTGGCAAGAAAATGCATGATATCCTGGTTTATTCCACGTTCGCTGGAAAAGTGTTGGAAACCGTCGGGAATTAAAAATATTAAACGGATAAAATCTGGTAAAAAGTAATTTATTCAAAATGTGGGGCCCCTGAAGCAAAAGAACTAATTTATACAATTTTTTATACAATAATCGCAAACCATGAAAAGCTGAAAAGTGTTGCGCCACTTTGTGTTACCTGGACTTAATAATTAAAAAAAGTTTTATTTTTCGGTATGGGAGTTCCAAATATTTATGTATGGTAAAATTTAAAAAAAAACTTATTAAACAACTTTGCTTTTCTTTAAAATTCTGGAACATGGTAAACATTTCGTATTCGGCCTGGTTTTAAACAGGGTTAGACGTATTTTGAAGTTTCCACGTTGTCCCATTTTTTTCCATGAATTTGGCCAAATTACCACATAGTTGGCAACAGTAGTAGAATCGTATGAAATTTTTTTGTCAAATGTAAACACTTTAAAAGGCCAAACGTTAAACCATAACTTGGAACAAAGGGTACTTTGTAAAGGGTATACCTTGGTTTCAAATTGGGAGCCATAACCTTTAATTTTCGGGAACACCAATGGTCCCCAGTCGAAAATATAGGTTAATGTCCAATTCGACGACCCAATAGATAATCTACTTAGGATTCCACACATAGTGTGGATTTTAGCTTCAAAAATTCCAAAGAAGCTTTGTAAACAACTGAATATTTTTAATGGCTTAATGTACCTAATCGATTTTAATTAAATTTTATTTCTTAATATAAATTTATTTTGGAAATACCAGGGCATTCCGCCTCTGGAGTTCAATTTGAAAAACGCCCAAATCTGGTGGACCAAGAAAGGCTGAGAATGATGGAATTTGAAGAAATTAATTTTCCGTTTAATAAGATAGATTCCTTTTACAACCCATACCCACTTCTGCCGAGAAGCAGTAGCATGAAAACACAACCGTATTCCGGTTTAAGCAAGCATCGTGGCCGGGGTAATTACCGAGGAACGCGAGGTAAATCCCCGGTCCTCAAGGCGGTTACCTGAGGTCGCGTCCACGCTTCGATTCTTTATAGACAGGGGTAACACTTGGCCGTCAAAACCGTCCCCTTTTAATCGCTTTTAGCCAATTATAAAAAATAGATTAATTTAAAATCCATTTTAGAGAGGGCCGGAACGTAAAACCATTTACACTGAATGCACAAGTTAATAAATTAAAAAAATAAAACAAATATGAGTAAATAAATATTTATTGTTATGTTCCGAGAAAGGTAACATTGGAAAATTATTAACAAACATATATTTTATATTAATAGAAAAATAAATTATATTTTAAGTTATAATTTTCCTTGGTTAAAAATTGTAATTAAGATTTAACAAATGCAAAATTAAATTAAAAACTACTTTAATCGGATGTTAAAAATGTTGTAAGTTAAGAAATTAATCTTGACGGCGATAAAATATAATTGATGTAATTCAAAGATGTAAAAATAGGTTTTATTTTATATCGATAATTTAACAATCGTCTTAGGTTACTGGTTTAATAATAGATGCACTAAAATGGGTTATTATATTATTTATAATATATATTAGAAAAATTAAGGAAAAAATTAAAAATTAACAATAAAAATTATGAAAACAAACCTGTTGATGCCAATTATAGATCGTTGTTATTGATTAAACATCGTTAGTGTTTTAACAAAATATTTCTTTAAAAAAAATTTATTAAGAAAACCAATATCCGATTTCCCAAAATAAATCCAATTGATTGAACCCCCCATCTTAAGGAAATAAAATGGTTGTCCAAAAACAATATTAAAGGGAATTTGGTTAAATTTCTTTATGTTATGAAAACCAGGGTAAGAAAAATATTATTATGACAAGCAGGTAAAAATTAAAAAGGATCTTGGGAGACAAAAATGAATTTAATATATAAAGATATTATTTAATTGATTATTTTAAATAATAGCGGACAATTGTTGAAATAATAGTAAACTGTCGTTTTTACCGATAAATAATTATTTTTCAAAATTTTAGACGTATTTGTTGGAATTATCCCATACATACATTTGTTGATTAAAAATTTGTCAAAAAATTTAATTTTTAAAAATAAAAGGGCCAATGTCATGTTATTATCATTGTTAATAACACCTTAATTGGTCTGAGGACATTTGTTTACTACCAACTTTTACCATGTAGTTATTTTATAGTTTTCAAGGAAAAAGTTAACCATTAAAAAATAAAAAAGTTTTATTTAAAATGACAGTCCGAGATTATATATACATGTTAAGGCCTAATTAATTAAATTCCAAGGTTACCAATCACAAGACTATCACCTACCATAGATCCATAAGACAAAAAGCTTAAAATAAAAATTAAGTTTTCCTTTAAATCACAATTACTTGGTTTTTAAGAGTAATAAATTATTAACTAGGTCCCCATTGATAGGTAGAGGAAGGTCGAGGCTTTTAGGAGTCGGCTGAAGAATCTATTTAATATTAAAGAAATTTATTTCAAATCTGGTGAATTGTCGTGACATTTAAACGTATAAACGCCCTTTTTATACCTACACTTACACCAACTGACTTTCAATTAACCTTATCAAAAACTTATATGATACCTTAAAGGTACCATTAAATTTTAATTTTTAAATTAGTATTAAGATCTTGGTTAAATTAAATTAAACTCCATTAACTTGATTCACGCGCTGTGAAATTCAAATTTTCAAACTTTTTCACCGCACTTTTTTCAGAAAGAATTTATTTTTCACTTCACTTTTGGCAAAATGGCGATGACCGGATCCGATATTTTAAACCATTATAACTAATTTCCGGGATATTATAACAATTTATATCGAATAAAATAACAAAAATCGTTATTACTAAACCAAGAATAATTTAGGGAGATTAAACTATTTTACAAAACTAAGATAGTAGAACACTTGTTTCCACTGTGCTTTATTCTTTAACTATACACATTTATATAAAACGAAACTTATAAAGAAACCAGGGTAGAAATATTAAAAACAACTTAAATATTTGCTTAAAATGCTAGAAAAAAACGACCAGAGAAAGGGGGAAAAAACTGACCGTTTCTACAACAAATCCATAACAAACGAAACATTTCTAATCTTTATTTTATAAATTATTCGTCATCGTAAATTAAGAATTAGAATTAACATGGGCCTGAAATTAAGTTCAAAGCTTCAAAAAAAAAATGTTGGATCCCAAACCATCACATTACAATAGTAAACCCTTTCTATATATAACGACACGTTTCAGGCAAAATTAGTAATAAGTAAAAGGCACACTCACATCAGCCTGGGATAGTCCACCAAACATAGGCTCCCAAATACATTGAGGTTTTTGGACCGCATCCCACCACGCCGTCCAATGGGATGGTGGGTGGACTGCCTTTTTAATGCCCATCCGCCGAGGATCTTGCTTTCAGACAATTGGGTGATCGGCCCAAAATTGCCCTAACCAGCCAAAAACAAATGAAAATTTGTTGAGTCCCCGTTATTCGGAACCCCAAGACTTCCAGTTTCTAAAGCTCACGGCCCTCCCCACCAGGGCTACGGAGGAAAGTACAAAAATATTATTCGAAAATTGTTTCTTGTGTGTGGTATTTTGGTAAAATGAAAACAGTACTCTTTTTAGGAAGTCACCAAATTATATATTCTCACTTTAATAAACTTAGGGTAACAGAAGGCCCATCATTGGCCCGGCTTATTCAAACCGGACATCGGCCCTTAAAAAGCAAGTTCCGAGGGAAACCCCACCAGTTCTTGCCAACCGCATTTGGAAAGGCTGACCAGCCCAGATGATACCTTATTATGGCCTTGCTATTTAAGTTGGCTATTCCCTTTTTCGGTTTTGGTCCGAGGTAAATTGAAGAAAACGGGAGAAAACTTACCAAAATGGTTGGGGGAAAAACTGTTTTTTTGTAAAAGAAGTTTGAATTATTTTTGAAAATAAATATAACCTTATAGTAAACCCCTGTTATAGAATAATTATTTTGATAATATAATTATAAAGTTCTTGTGTTGTACGGAAGTAAGATGATTCCGGGATATTATTTGATACTGCAGGATACTACCATTTGATTTACTGGGGACTAAAAGGATATCGGGTGTAATATACCCCAAAACCACCGCAAAATAAGAAAGTAACTGCGGACTTTTCATTTTATAGAATGATCCAAAATAATTTTTTAATTTGTTTTTCGCCGAACACTACTATCTCAATTTTAGTGGAAAAATGGAGAGCGACGTTTGTGTTTTATAAGCTTTAAATCAGAGAAGTTAAGGGTTGAGAGCTGGGTACACTTTGGAAAAGACGCCATTTGGAAACAAAGGGCAATGTTAACCCCAATGACGTGGGTGGTGTAAATGATCCGCCGTCATCGTTTGGTAAAATCCTCCCATTGAGAGTATACTTAACACGCATTTTCATAATCCGTAATTACAGGCTGCTGGACTTTATTATACAAGGCGCTTAACCGAGCCTGGCCCGATAAAAAAAGAGGAATTAATGGAGGTCAAAACCAACGGGACCGGACATGATATGACCGCCTCGAGTGGTTTTTAGGTAAAGTTCCAAAACCAACCGCCATCACCAAAGATCAGGGTATTCGGTGACGTTACAGTATTTTTGGGACTTTCCAAAAAAGAACTGTATGTTTTTTTTAATTATTATATACCTCGTTACCCCTGCTCAGTCCATGGTTTCAATTTTTAAATGATAGATAGTAACCTTCATTGGTACCAACCATTTTGTGATAAGTGTTTAATAGATAACCGGCCTCCGTATTTTAAGTGGGAAGGGTATTGCCTTTTGGAAACCGGAGGTCGGGGTTGAATCCGGACTCAAAAAATTTTCATTGTTATTTTATTGGTTAATGGTAATTTGGGGATTACCCAAATTGTCTGAAAAGAAGATGATCCATGGTTGATGGGCATTAAAGTCGGTCCACCCACCAAACCGGCATTGGAAAGGTTTTACGGGTCCAAAGTCCCCTTGGATGGGAGGTGTTTAAAGGAGGCCTGTCCAGGTGGACTTATCACAGGCTGATGATGATGATGAGTTTAATGGAGATTTAAAAAATAAAGAAATTACAGAACCAAAAATCACCAACTCGTGCGATTATATTATAAACGCTCCAAAACCGTGAAAAAAATAAAAAGTTATGTTTACATTAATGTACTATTATGAATTGGCTCTTGGTTCTCTATAGAATTTATTGTATGTTTTAAGGATACCAAAAGAGTTTTCTTCAATGTAAAACATTTTTGTTGAAACGTATTCCAAAGTTTATTTTTATATTAGTTTAGGTTGATAAAAAGCCAAATTAAAAAAATTTCCTTTATTCAAGGAAGGTGGTTTTATTTTTTTATTGGACGGGCAGGGCACATTAGCAAATCTTTACTAAAATTGCAATTTGCAAGTTGGGCAAAGACAAAACTTGTCCTGGGTTTCATCCCCGGAATACCCGCAATCTTGTTAAGGGTCAGAACCGGCAGATTCGCCCCTGCTGAACCAAGCAAGTGGAAAGCAAGCGCTTATTTGGAACATCAAAAAGTAGTAGTCGGGTGCTCCATTTGAAATGTGCAAAGAGAAAAAAGAATTTTACTGAACCATGATTACGTTGGTTTTGCAATCTTGCAAAAATGTTTCCTTTTTTTCACAAATATTCAAATATAATTAAACACCAAATACAAATAAATACAATTATGAGCGACATTAAGAAAGGTTTATACACCATATTTTTTTTAAACAAAAATATTGAATTGGAACTTTTGTATTTTTGGCCCAAACCGCCATTTTCCCCTTCGACCATGGTCTCGCGCAAAGAGTTCTACCACAGGATACGTGCTTTAGAGCGGCCCTTTCACGGATAAAGGTCAAGAACTCTAACAAGGGCGGACTACCTGGAAAATAAAATGAGACCTTTAGATAACGGAATTGAAAGATAAAAATAATATTATATTTGGAACTTTATTAAATAACAGCCGAAAAAATCTGGAAAAGATGGTTTTGGTAACCTTAACCATACCTTTTTACATAATTATTTTTTATTGACGTGATTATTAACATACCAACCTTAGTCTGCCCGTGATCATGGATACGGAAAGAATCCAAAACGTCGGGAATAAATGTATTTAATAACGGCGAAAATTAAATTAGTGGATTTATAAATACTTTTTTAATGACATTTGTTTAATAAGCGATTATTATAAATTATATTTTTATGTTCATTACCTTGACGTTTAGACGCATATTCCTTTTTAGTTCGCCAAAAAATCCGTAAAAAGGAATTTATACATAAAACTTTTAAGTAAAAAGAATTACTGACCTTTCCAAAAACCACGTTTTTTTGGGATCGAATTGAGGAAATTTTGAATTGATGTTAAACTCGAGACTTTCATTGTCCTCCAACACGCGATCGAAAAGACCGTGGAAAATTATAAATCGTTGTAGTAAAGGGTAACCTAAAGTTATCGACCCCTTAATTTCCCCAATATAACACCAAAACAAAAGCAATGTCTTATAATTACAATCCAAACCCAACATCACACATCATCAGCCTGTGATAGTCCACCGCCAGACAAGGCCTTCCTTTAATTCACCTATCCATTAGGTTTTTAACCAAATTCACCACGCTGGTCCAAGGCGGGGGGTGGACTGACTTTTACATGCCCAATCCGACGCATGGATCATCTTACTTTTCAGACAATTGGGGGATCGGCCCAAATTGTCCTGTAATTAACAGGGAAACAACAAAAAAAATTGTTGAGTCCCTGGCAGGATTCGAACCCACGACTTCTGGTTTCTAAAGCACACGCCCATACCAGGGATACGGGAGGAAGTTTAATTATAATTTATTAATTAATAATTTTTGATTATTTGACCAAAAAATGTTTTTGCTTTGTTTTTACTTGTTTTATTTAACTATACCCTACAAATAAAAACATTTGTTGCCATCAAATTATTGATATTAAATGATTACATTGTGATATAATATAAACCGATATGTACATTTTTAAAACAACGATTGTAATCTTTTTCTTTTGTTTGTTTGTTCTGGCAGGCCTGATTTCAGCGTAAATTTTATGATGCAACTGGGAATAAAATTTTTTTTTTATTTCATTGTTGCTTTGGAAAAAAATATAATTTTAAAAAGCGTATTAACAGATTTTACATTATATTTTTCCTTAGTTTAACCAGATGAATATCCAAAAGTATAAAATTAACTGCCCTCCAGCCTAAGGATAGGGTTGGGCTTTTAGAAATGGGAGGCGGTGGATTCCAACCTGCGGGGACTCAACACTTTTCCAAGTTATTTCCAGTTGGTTGATAATAATTATAATGCCATAATTAAGAAATGCATAATTGTTCCAATGACTATGGATATAGGGTAAAACCAGAAAATAGGTTGATCACCCGATTTATAAGGAAATACATGAAAAGTTGTTTCTGCACCCATTCTCCTGGTGGTGTTACATTCCTTCCATAGGTCTTTTATACGGTATAATTTATAAGGAATGGGCCATAATTGTTTGCGCAACTTTGTAAATTATAATATTCTCCTGGACAGTTGGCTTCTAATATAGATTCCGGGAAGTCGAAATCGACTTTGAGGACATTCAGTCTATTTCGAAATAGACGTTGAGAAAAGTAAACCCTCAGCAAACAAATCGAAGTCGTACATATGGCGTTAATCGACCGCCCAGTAATATCTCTGATAATCAATCAATGAGAATGCTGGATGTAAGACGGCTTCCGGATGATGGTTTTTGGGATGAAGAGAATATATTTTTTCGGGAAACCCTCGATGATACCTGAAACTGTCAATGAGTGATCGTATTAAATAATGGAAATTTTAACATTAATATCGCTTTATTGTTTAGGGTCAACCCAAAATTAAAATGCCAAGTGCATTATAAGATGTAAAGGAATTGAAGTATTTAAGAAAGATAAACGAACATATCGGAAAAATAACAAAAACTTTTTCTTTTTTTTTCACCTAATCTATACTTTGTTCACAAATATTCCAAGTCAAATTTTCTACCAAACTAATTATGATATTGTTCAATTATTGAACCAAACCCTTCAAAAACAAAAGTTTAAAAATCTACCTTTTAAGGGAAAAAAATAAAGAATAAGGTTACAGGAGTAGGATCAAATCCTTGGGTTCAATTAAAAAACTTATGTCCAGAAGGAACCGACAAATAAGCAATGATGATGATGATACTAAATTAAAATTAAATACTTCAAAAAGTTATTTAAATATAAACCATTTTGGGTACAAAAAAACCCCCTTTTTATTATTTGTTTTACTTTTAAAGGTTTACTTTCGGTAATATATGAAGAGTTCGGGAACCTGGATCGAATGAGGAAAGGGAAGTTCTCAGCCCCAATAGGGACCCTTCCTTGACCTATTGAGCGGTAGCAACCTGAAACCAATTGGTCATGAACTACGTCAACCGCCAAACCAGAACAGACCAGGCACCTTTCTGATATATTTAAAACCTTTTCAAATAAAACACCAATTTGTTAAGAATGAAACCACCGGTTGCAATATAGGACGCTTTGGACCTGATGAAGGACCTTAAAAAACACTTTTAACCTTAGCAATAAAATTAAAGAGATAATAAAATAATTACAAACATTTTACCCCAAGCTGTAAACCTTAATAGAGCATTTCATTACCCGGTGTTTTCATTTAAAAACTGATTTTCATCGCAAAACACAATAGGAAGGCTGGAAACCAAAATTAATGATAAACCAAAGACGATGTTTTGATATTTAATTATTAATTTATAGTGTGATATTTAATTTTTCTAGATAAATTTCCGTTATGCCCTTGAGTAAATCGAATATAATACGAAATTTCCCACCCCGAATTAAAAATTACCGCCCAGGCGTATCTTACCAAAGAAGCAAAGGGTCTAATTGTATCCAAAACCCTGACCCGCCGTCCAACAGCCCAAGGAACAGCCTTTACAGGTTTCTGACAAAACGTCTTCGAAAAGTTCCACCTTTATCTCCCTTGGATCACAGCGCCACCACGCATTCCGATACGGGAAATGGCCCAAAGTAACTTTTTGGATGAAGGAGTATATTTTAAATAAGGTTAAACATTGAATTCGCTTGCCTGTAGCCCAGGTGGAAGGGAATGTTGCCGGAGGTCGGGGAAGAACCTTGCGGGGACTCAAATGTTTTCATTGTTGTTTTAGTTGGTTAGGGTTTAGGCCGAAAACCCAATTAAAAGTAAAATGATCCATTCGTCGGATGGGCAAAAAAGATAGGGCGGGTGTTAGGAGGCCATCCAGGAGTAGGACTATCAGAGGCCGGGATGATGATTGGCATTAAACACCATCTATATTAGTAGGTATGGACTTATTGATTCCTTTTAATCTATAAAAGCAAAGGTAACCTTTGGGGTCACCTACGTAAACTTGTCATTTTAGGAAATCAAACTGAGCGTTGACACCCTTTGGGTTTTTAAACCACCCTTCTTACGGTTTTTTAATGGGGGAGAAGAGAACCTAACTTTGTTCTGGCAATTTGAAATATTTTTTGGTTTCCTTTTCCAATTTGTTCCAGTAAACCCTGCGTTTGCACCTTGGACGCTGATAATTATAAATGAAATTCCAAGATATTAACATTTTATAAAAATGTTTAGAGGTTAAATAAAGATGGAGGTGATTGAATACCAAAATTTGTTCTAATTGCCTCGACGACCCCGCCATATAAAATTAGGCCAAAAGTTTTATTAATTATATTTATAGGCAAAACAATTTAAGGCCAAATTTAATGTTTAAATTTTGTAGGAGTTAAGTTTTCAAAATCGCAAATAAAAAGCCCAGATTTTCCAAGATGGGGCCTGGGGTAAGGACCGACCCAAGTTTCGGAAACTTCTAATTATTATATTATTCATCTGGCCAAAATTGCTTGAAAATTAAAATGGATCCTATAAAAAATAATGCTAATGAACATTTCATTGGACTTTTAACCTTAATAATGTAAGTTAAATGTAAGGGATAATTGTAAAATAATTTCAATTAGAAAAAATGCTTTGTTTTATTTTTAAATTACATATGTTTAACCCTCATCAACTTACCAAATAGAAAAAACATTTTTTTCTTTTATTTTATTTTAAAAAAAATATCATTTATTTTAAATAATTAAACAATTTAAATTAAAACCTATAACGCATTTCCCACAGGAGACCTTGAAACATGGGGTTTAAGCCCCAACATTGAAAATTGGGGACCAATCTATAGGCAGAGATCAGTTTCGGTTTCTTAGGTCTTCCACGAGGAAGAACCCATTGGTCAAAGACCATCGTCTTCAAACCCCGGTATTTTTTTCCTAAATTGTCCAGCCCAACCGTATAATCCATTTCCCCCTATCTTGAAGTTGTGTTCCTTCAACCGCAATTATTTCTTACCCGTCAACCCTTTGTGAGAGACCAAGGGAATTGACCAATTAGCGAGAACGTGTTCATTGACCATGACTTTGGTCAAGGACGGCGTGTGGATTGTTAACCCAGTTGGTTGGGGTTGAGGAACCTGTACGCGTAACAACGGTAAATCGAAGTCTTTCAATAGGCTCTTAGTATAAACAACGGAGCAAAATTAACCTGAGTTTGGTTTCTCTGATAAAATCTTTCAACACCCAGGCTGTTTTCCAATATTTTATGGATTCAATGAGTTTTTAAATTTATTTGAAGTTTGCAGAGTCCCCCATGGTTTCCGGGAAGTTAATGGAAGAATAGTCCTCATTGGACAAACCCGTTTAGTTGGAAATTTAAATTCAGGGTGGTTTTAACAGTCTTCGCTCACTTGCTCACAAAGACATCCCCTGAATTGTTTTTTTTCACTGTTTCGGTTCCATCGTGATAAAGTCTATCTGTATCTTTGTCCGGGTATCGGAGTTATGCCATGTCCATCTCCTTGTGAGACCTTCCAAAATATAAACCACAGAGGGCTTATAAAACTTTTTAAGAAACGAAACGGAACTAGTTATAGAGGCGTCGCTTGTTTAAAACCAGTTATTTTTAACTAGCTAATTTCATCCAGCTAATGTTAACGAAGTTTCACATCCATACGGAACAAACAGCTTCAACTTAATACGGTTACTTTTTTCTTTAAACCATAATGGTTATAATGAAACGAAAATCCACGGTTTCGTGTTTGATGCCCAATAGTTAAATTTCAATACATTTATTTTTTTGCATACTTTTATTTCGGTTTACAATTGTAAAAGTTTTATTGATCGATTGGTTTACCAGAAACCTATGATTTGAATAAAATATTTTACCCTACTTTAAAATTAAATTTTATTGTTCAAATGACGATTAAATTATTTACGTTTATTTTTAATTTTTTGTTGTTGGTTACACGAACGATTTTATTATAACTATCTTTCAATTTTATATACACCGGTTCAAGTTACTTTGGTTTGTTTTGAGTTATTTTAATTTAAAAATTTTTATTTTGTTTTTATTTTTTTTGGATTGAAATAACCGGTTGGTTTCCCGGAAATCACAAGACAATATTTACCAACAGGGGTCACTCTGGGGGGTAATTTATGTGTATTGAAGGCCGTATGAAGATTTGCGTCATTTCCAGCGAGTGACGCATTTAATGGCCTCGCCATTCGGCGAGTTCCCGATCTGCCTATCCTCTGCCCGGCCCGTTGGTTGGCAAGATGGAAAGAAAATAAGGATTTACACTCACCAACAGACGAAAAGGGAAGACGAAGGAGTTTCCAAATAACATGTTTAAAAATAGTTACTTTTAATTTGACACGAAACGGTTATTACGTTTCATTGCACACTAGTAAATAAAGCTGGCTAAGTTGATTTAAAACCAGACACGGAATTATTTTAAACCACTGCTTTGCAGCGGAAATAACTGCGGTGGGTACCACTCAAACGGTTACCTTAAGGGAACCCATACCAAATTTGGGCCTCTGATGCTGGATTGGGCCGGTATTTTTTCACTTTAAGGGATACCTCAATGAGGCAAAAATGAACGCTACCCACTTTAACGTGTCGAGCGTTCGTGACACGTTTGAAAACGACGACAAAAGGAACAAGGAAACGACAAACCCCATGTTATTAGGTGGTAAAGGATCCAAAGCTCGGGGACATTTCACCCTTGTCCCTACTTTCCAGAAATAGGGGACTACTGGCCTTTTTGGGAACATTTAAAATTAGTTTTATTCCACCTTGAGAAGGGTGGTTTGGGCAAATTGAGTTCATCTTAAAACCCAGACCTTTAAAAATAGGGTATTAATATGTCTTTTCATTTACTTACCGCGCTTTTGAACAGTTTATAAAGAATATTGTTTTTTATTGGCTAAAGGGAGTTTTACCTTCTGCCAATAGTAAAAATTGCTGCAGGGAAGGGGGAAACCCCAGTGGCTGCCGACCTTCCTGAGGGAAAAACAACAGATTCTTAATAATACAGCCTTAAAAATTTATTATTAAATTTAACTGTTATTTATTTGAAATTGCCTCCAAAAAACATTTATTACAGGACACCCTTTATTTCACCTGATTTAATTTGGCAAAACGTATAGCCATCGGGCCTCGGTTATCAGCAGTGGAATCGCCTGTCGACGCCATTTTCTTTGTTTTTAAAATCGTTGATAACCTGGAACAATGGAGGTTGGGAAACCACAATAGTCTTCTAATTGCATACTATGAATAATATTTTAAATTATTAAGTTAAATTTAAAACGAGGAAAGATTTGTTGAAGATATATGCCACTATTGGGCCCCCTAAAATTGTTCTTTCCAAATCCAAAAATTTTATTTGTTTGAACAGATTAGCCGCAAGAAAGTTTTTTTTTATAAAGAAAAAATTTAAAAGACCTGATTTTGGGTTCTTGAAACTTAATTAATTTGTGAGAAGCACCAGTAACTTTTCGTTAATGTTTCACTTCATCTTTTTTTATTATGAATTATGTTAAAAAGGATTAAAATGAAACACGAAACCTTTCAATCATTCGTTATATAGTCATTTATTTAATATATAAAAAGAATCAAACATTTACCCTTTTGTACCTTTCTTTTTCGGTCCCATAATGTCTTCTATTTTCTGGAGGCGGTGAAGAAATATTTATTTATCATAGAGTCCCTGGATTGCCCCTTTTTCAAATAGTCCGAATAGTGTCATAATTATCCACAGAAATTTTTTAATCAAATTAATAAAAACCCTAAAATAAATGCAATAAATTAAATTTTCCTCCTTTGACTGGGATATCGTTATTTAAATCTATATGGCCGATTTTAATTTTAAAATTGATATGTATATTGCGTGTCAAACATTGGGATGAGTATTTCGAGCGTGGAAAATATCGACGGCCCCGTTAACATGTTTGTAATTGATTTTAATAAATTCAATTCAAGTTTATGATGTAAACCTTCGTTTCCCCCAGTACACCGCCGGACTACGGGCAATTTCAAACCGGAAACACGATGATGTTGTTGGTGGCTACCGGTTATAAAAGGGGCATAGGGGTGGTACTGCCCCGGCGGCCCTCAGAAATAGGGTAAAAAAACCCACATTTATTCATTTATTAAATTAAAGCTAAAAAATATAATAATTTACATTATTTAATTTATTTGTTTCCATTTAATTAGTTTAATTTTGTAACGACTCCAAAAGGAAATGCAATTTTGCTGTTGGCCTTTTCTATACAAGAAGCAAAACTAGGTGGAAATTTTCAAAAGGTAAGGACCGGAATCGTAAGATTAAAACTATTTTATGCAATATGAGAAAACAATGCTCTCCAAGGAAATTGTCGCGTTTTTCCTACCGCATTTTAAATCGCTTATAACTTTTAAGGTATTCATTTCAACATAAAATGTTTGTGAAAATTGTTCATGTAACAGTATGAAGATTTTTGAAGTTTACTTTAGGGCGTTATGAAAATGATGGAGTGGAAATTTTTAAGATGGCGGCGCACCCGTGACAAAAAATTAAAGTTTATAATAAAAAGATGAAATTGGAACCTTATTAAAAGTGATAAGGCCAGTTTTTTGTGGGGATAATTGGAGTTGTCCATTTTTTATTTGCGAAGTTGTTGCAAATGCCCATGGTTAGGGATTAATTGTTTTTGGTATATATATATATATATATAATTATTATTAATAATAAATTATTATATTATTTTAAATTTTATAAAAATATTTATATTAAAGTATATTATTATATAAATATATTAATTTTGGTAATGATTATTCACTTGATATAATGGTAATATTTTTATTCATTTAATATATCAACATTAGTCTTTATCTATGTAATATTTTAGATAAGCGCTATCTAGTCACACATAATCAAAGTTGATTATAGTACTGCTACAAGTAAGCCAACATCTCTTAGGAATTTAAGACGAAGCAACAGATGAGTTTGAACTACCAGTTATATGGATATATCAAATGTCTTGTGAATCCATAAATTCTTAATCGAATTATTTATGATTAGTCTTAAATCTATCATCTTAATTATCTTAATTACTTTTGATTGATATACTTACTTTTGTGAAATTAGTGAAAAAATTGTGCTTATATACTTTTTCGAGTGCTCCAATATAATTGAGGTTAACTATCCGTATGTATTATTTATTGATATAAATAAAATATTTTATTTAATATAATTAACACTAAATATTATTAAATTATTAATGTTAAATACTTATTATTGGTTATTTAATATTCACAAAATAAAGAAATAAATTTAATAAAACATTTAATAAAAAATTTGTGATAAAATTAAAATTGAACATCAAATTATAATCATCATCAGCCTGTGATAGTCCACTGTTGGACATAGGCCTCCCTAATACACTCATTCATTAGGGACTTTGGACTGTATCCCACCACGCTGGTCCAATGCGGGTTGGTGGGTGGACTCGACTTTTACATGCCCATCCGACGCATGGATCATCTTTACTTTTCAGACAATTGGGTGATCGGCCCAAATTGCCCTAACCAACCAGGAAACAACAATGAAAATTTGTTGAGTCCCTGCAGGATCTCGGAACCCATGACCTTCTGTTTCTAAAGCTCACTGCCCTCTACCACTAGGCTACTGTAGGAAGGACAAAGGCACATATTATCTGATAAATATGTTTCTGTGTGTATTTGTAAAATTAAACACAAAGTACTAAGTTTTAAGGCTACACTGCCATACCTATCAGGCTCGGAGGCAGTTTATATATATGTTTATAGAAATTGTATATTAATTTAAATATTTATTAAATGAATAAATAATAAATATTTATAAAAATAACTAAATAAATTTAGAAAACTTTTTGATAAAATGATAACTGAAGTTCCGATTCAGACATTACGTGAAGATACTATGGAAGTGGACATCATTTAATTAAAAATACACATTGAATAATAAGACAATTTAGTTAGATCTTAATGTAAAAAAATAAATATTTATTTATTTAATTTTTCAAATTTAAACTGAACTTTGTTGATTATCCTTTTCGAATCCTTCTCATTATTTTATTGTAATTAATTATTTGCATGCCATTAAAACTATTTTTTAATGATGCCAAAGAAGTATAACTTCTCACGCGTCACATAAGCACACGCACCCATTTTTTTCATACTTTTATGTGAACTTAAAATGCATTATCTTAAATAAACTTTAAAAATGCCTGATTGCAATTATTAAAAATGTTGCGTTCTTTTAGAGATCCCGTGACTTCTATAATAATAAATTTGTTTCCGGGGATTTCAGTCGATACGAATCTGACAGAACCCCGCCCACTCCCTTTTATTGACAAATCCAATGCAGGCTTTCCTTATAAATATGAAAAACATCTCTAAAACTATGAAGACTTGAAATTTGGTTGGCATATTACCAATAGTAATGTCCTCCTAGTCAAGTCCGACTACGGCGGCCGATCTATATTAGAGATCACCCAACTGACCAGGAGATATTATAGTGCACAAGTGTATACGCAAACACAGGTGCTCTCCCTATTCTTTTTGTAATTTCAAACCTGATGGAATGGATAACTGGACAACTGAAGAGAGGGCGAGGACCGATTTTTGTACATGCCTACATGACGCATTGATCATCTTATCAGACAATTGGGGTGATCGGGCCTGCACTGCCCTAACCAACTAGGAAACAACAATATAAATCTGTTGGATCCCTGCAGGATTCAAACCCATGACCTGCTCTGGGGCCATCGCGCCCTACTACTAGGTATACACAACCTTATAATCAGGTAACAAAACATACTTAAAAACTTTACACAACTGCAAATAAAATTTTGATAAACAAGCATTGATTACCATTTATTTCACATCGGTTGAAAGTTATTATTTTTTCATTACAAATGTTATAAAAACAGTTTGAGAAATAACAGCAGCACGATTTAATGATAATACTAATTATATGGCAATTAACATTATATCTTAATTTCTTGAGTTAAATCCGTGTTAAATCTCCAAGAAGCTAGTCATCCTTTGTCTTGTTCTTTAGATGTCTGAACACTTTCCTGAAAAAAATTAAAACATAACATTAAAGCAGTAACTATATACATTTGTAAACACATAGGAAATATTAATATATTACTTTCAGTATTAGATACAGAAAAATTAAATTTCTGTTGGATATTGAAACAAAATAAATTAACAAACAAAACAATTTATAAACATTTGCACAATATGATCCTTAAGCCTGTCCTTCGCTATAACGCACAATACCCACGCACCAAACGTCCTTATAGCATAGTGTTTTATGTAATACATCAGATCATATGTCTTTGTATACATTAAAAAATATCTTTTATCTGTATACTAACATTATAAAGAGCAAAACAGTATTTCTGTTCATGTTTGTTATTTATTAACTTTCACAGTTAGAGCCCAACCCCTGCTCCATAAAAAGCAGCGGCGACGCTCTAACATGCCTATCACCCTGAGACATGATACGTTAGGTCTCGGTTACCCAGTAATTACGCGCCGGCAACGGTGTCAAACCGGAAGTCAAATGTGCTTTACCCATCAACGGTTTCCGTCATCATCATCACAGCCGTGGCACTACTGGTGGACATAGGCCTTTAATGCACGCGCCTTCCATTAGGGGTGTTTGGGACGTATCCCACCACGCCGTCCAATGCGGGTTGGTGCGACATGACCCACCTCTGATAATAACTATAAATACGAGCAGAATCTTTGACGACCATAGTCATTAATAATAACATTGTATCGTACTACACCGTTCGCGCGCCCCAGTCGCGCGGCACCGCGCCAACAGCTGCTGTAGGTCGCGCGGCGTAATCCTCAGCGTCGCCTGCGCACCAGCACGGGATGTCATCAGCA
Organism: Lamproptera curius; assembly: GCA_029286875.1. Lineage (NCBI taxonomy): Eukaryota > Metazoa > Arthropoda > Insecta > Lepidoptera > Papilionidae > Lamproptera > Lamproptera curius. Next base: position 145,783 of record JAGSMT010000416.1, on the reverse strand, counting down.
TGATGGATGTCGTCAGCGACGTGACGCGCGACAGCCTGCCGTGACGTCACGGACGCGCACGCGCCTGCCTGCTGCGCCCACGCCGCCTCCGCGCGTCCTCCACTATGAGGTTGATTTGCAGTGCACTCATACAGGTGATATGTTCGCCACCATGAACAGGGGTTAATTATATACCACATTGACCGGGCCTTGCTCCACGGGTAATACTGATATCTGCAAAACATATGAACATATATAAATTAATCAGCGTTTTCATTATCAACATATTATATAAACCTTCAATCACTGGTATCTATTAAAACCGCAACAAACCTGTTGGGCAGTTTTAAAGATTTAAGCATACATAAGGGGATATAGGGACAGAGAGTTGACTTTCTTGTTATATACAGGGTATTTTGAAAAGCAATTTGAACAAGACGAACAGGGCGCGTGAGCGGAAGAGGAAGGGGGAGTAATCATTTCTGGGATCAGTCATGATGGACGTTTTACTGGAGCGCACTGTGTTTTGTAAAAGGAGTTTTATAAAACGACAACTCGGCAACCGTTAGCAAGGGCGTAAATTTCGAGAACACAGTTGCTTCATACACTTTGACGACACTCCCAAATTTTGGAAACGATTAAGAACTGAAGGTTGAGTTCGAGGAGACTGGTTTGACTGTGTTAGATAAAACCAAGGTTGGGGTGGCCCATGATGTCACGTGCAATAGAACAAAACATAGACATTTCCATCTTAACGGGCATGTTAAACAAAATTACGCTATTGAGCCCCATCAATCTCAAAAACTACATCAAAGCCCTTACATAGTCCGAAGCGACTGGTTTTTCATACCAGGATTGCAAAAACTTTTCTAGCTTTTAATGCCAGGACGTGGTTTCAACAGGATGGGCTTACCACACCTCTAACACTGCTATGCCAGTTATCCGTCAACTTTTCCTGCCAAAGTGATCTCTAGAGGACACCCTGGCCTCCACGTAGTCCAGAGATCATTTCGATGGATTTTTTGGGGCTACCTTGTACAATGCATACGACACAAAACCCGCGGTCAATTGAGGCCCAAAGGAAAATATCCGCAGAGAAATGACAAGCATTCTCAGGCAGTGATGTGCCGCGCAGTCATCGACAATTTTAGACGTCGTTTGCAAGAGGCAGGACGCAATGGATTACATTTAGAAGATGTTATTTCAAAAATAATTCCTGTTTTTAAGCTTTTGAAATAAAAAATTTAATTCATAATGTAATTAGTTTTATTTTAATATTTTTTTTTCTATAGGACTGGCTTGCATTAATAATGCATTAATAAACAGACGTCAAGTCCAGCCTAAATTGAACCTTCTATTAAATGAGACGTCATACTTTTGAAGCGGTGTCAACTTTGATCGGATAGTCGGCTTCAGATAAATTTTTATAATAACTTTTTGTTCAATAATGAGATATGCATATAGATTCTGGTTTCATGGTCTATTCTATATTAGCTATGACCGTGAAGTTTCGTAAGATTCCGTTGGATAACTTTTCGCGTGAAAGAGCTACAACATAAGTGCGCCAGTAATCACCCGCCATCGATATTTCAAGACTTCCTAGCACACATTATTTGTATTATTACAATAAATTACACGAGTTCAAATGAAATACGAGGAAAGAATTCACTTGCTAAAATATTATTTACGTATGTTATGACCGCTGCATATACAAAAAGCATTTGATACAATATCTAATTTTCTATTTTAATAATTTATTTTTTCCACCTGCTACTTACATTTACCCCTTACTACCTTATTCTACTCTCTGCTACTATTTTATCATTAATACTTATATATCTAATTGCTCATGTACTAAGCCATCTAGCTAATATTCTTAATCCTAAATCTAACTGTACTCAACCAGACTCAGTGGTGCACAGACAACTATATGAAAATGCCTGTCGCGCCCGCAGGAATTTGAACTCAAGGACCTCCGATCGCCGAAGCGGCCGACTGAACCATCAGGCCATTTGGACGCAGTCAACTATACGCCGAAATAAAGGATATATATGTTACATATACTCATGGTGAACTATCTTTATTTTGGTTTTTCTAAGTATGCATGGTTTTTTTTATTTGCAAAAAGGTTTCAAAATTTTTCTTATTATTTTAAAAACGAGAAAAATGTTGAAAATTTAAAAAAAAATATTTATTTACTTTATTTGATCTTAATACCGGGTTCTGTGCCCACACGCAATGAGAGGTGGCGTGGAGTTTTATCCAAAAAACTTATACATAATCCTTGCCAAACTGTAATTCATTTTTTATTTTTTTTTTTTCATACACCGAAAAGACATTAACACCGTTTTGATACCGATATGGTAAAACATTTTTTTATTTTTTTTAATTAACATTTGCAACAAAAATCGGTCAGATTGATTTTAATCATAAAAAAAATTTTTTCAACATTATCATTATCAATGAACCTGTAAAAAAACAATATTGATTATAATTGGAACCCAACAAATAAAAATATGGAATAGTTTGAGCTTTAAACGATACAATATTAAAAAAGGGATTTCAACTTGAAAAGTGGTTCGTAGAATGCAATTAAAACAGAAATGGTCGGGGAAAAATTAACCCCTATTAAGTGAGACGTCATACTTTTAGCGGGCAATTAGATCGAAGCTATTTCATAGATAAATTTTATAATAACTTTTTGTTCCATATACGAATATGGATATAGATTCTATTTCATGGTCTATTTAGATAAGCGGGACCATGTGAAGTCAAATCCGTTGACAACCTTTCCGTGAAAGAGCCAAACAAAGTGTGCCAGTAATCACCCGCCATCGATATTTTAAAACTTCCTGGCCACATTATTTGTAATTCAAAAATTAAAACAAACCAAATGAAATGAGGAAAGAATTCACTTTTTAAATATTATTAAAATTTTAAACCGCGAAAATACAAAACATTTGATAAAATTCAATTTCTATTTTAATACCATTTTTTTTCAACATTATTTACCCCTTACCTTATTCTACTTCAATATTTTATATTATACTTTATATATCTAATTGCCCCGTACCGTTTAGCTATTATTCTTTAATCCAACCCATCCCTTTTTACAACCAGACCAGCGGTAAGACAACATAAAAAATGCCTGCCGCGCCCGGGCAGGAATGAACCCCGAACTCCCGATCGCCAAGGGTGATGAACCACCAGACCGGAGGAGCCAACATACGCCGAAATAAAATATAAATGTTCAAAACCAGGTGAACCATTTTTTTTTGGTTTTTTTAAGATGTTTTTTTATTTTGGTCAAAATTTTCTTATTATTTTAAAAGAGAAAAAAGTTAAAAAATTTAAAAAAAAATATTTATTTTTTTCAATATTCGATTACATATTCGGGCCTGTGTTGCCGCACAGCCACTGAGTTTTGGTGGGCTTATGTTTTATCCAAAAACACATACATAATTTCACCCACAACCTAATTATTTTTATATTTTTATTTTTTCATACAAGACAAAGACACTTAACGACTCCCTGTAATTCAGGATAGAAGGTAAAACATATTTTTTTTATTTTATTTAATTAACATTTTGAATAAAAATCACAGATTGATTTAATAAAAAAATTTTTAACATCGACAATACAGGAACAATCAAAAACAATATTGATTATAATTGAGAATTTACCCAAAATGAAAAATTAAATAGATTAATCGAATCAATACAACAAATGTGATTTCAACTTAGACAAGTGGTGGTCGTTTTAATGAAAAAACAGATATGGGTCCAGCCTAAATTGAACCCTATTAAAATGAGACCAATTACGGGCAAAGATCGGAAGCGTATTTTAGAAAATTTTTAAAACTTTTTGTTCTATAAGAGATATGCTATGATTTATTTCATGGTCTATTTAGTTATTGGGTTTAATGGAAGTTTCGTAAGACTGTTGACAACTTTTCCCGGGAAAGAGACAAAAAATTAAGTAATCACTCCCCACGATTTTTAAAATTCCCACACATTTTTTTTATTAAAAATTAAAAAAACCAAAAAATAGAGGAAAGAATTACTTGTAAAATATTATCCATTGGTTATGCTGCACACAAAAAGCAGAAAAAAATTCAATTTTCATTTTTACCATTTTTTCCAAATTTCATTATTTACCCCTACTACTTTATTCATTACCATTTCCATATTACTTATATATCTAATTGCCCCAAGTACAAGCATTAGCTAAATTTTAATCCTAAATCTATCCCTTTCGTACCAACCAGACCAGCGGACAGAAACTATAAAAATGGCGCGCCCGGGGAATGAACCCCGGGACCCCGATCGCCGCGGTCGACTGAACCATAGACCACGGAGGAGTCAACTAACGCCGAAATAAATGAAAATTTACAATACCTTGAATATCTTTATTTTTTTTTTTTCGTATGATTTTTTTTTATTTATGTGCCAAAACTTTTATTTTAAAACGAGAAAAATGAAAAAATTTAAAAATAAAATTTTTTAACTTTCAATATTCGATCTTACAATTGGTTCGTGTGTTGCACGCGCCACTGATCGGTGGGGAGTTTTTATCCAAAACACTTATAAAATTTCGCCACAACTGTAATTCATTTTATATTTTTATTTTTTTTGTAAAGAAAGGACAATTTAAGACCCATGATATTTAGAACCGATATGTTAAAACATATTTTTATTTTATTTAATTCAATTTTGGAACAAAATCGGCGATTTGATTTTAATCATAAAAAAATTTCTTTCTAAATCTTAGTCATTAAACAGGAACCTGGAAAAACAATATTGATATAATTGAATTTCATACCAAAAAAATATGGAATAGTCGAGCCTTAATCGATACTACATACAAATGGATTTAAATAGAAAGGGGTTTTCGATTGCAATTAATAAAACAGATATGGTCGGTCCAGCCAAATTAAACCCTTTAAATGAGACGTCAACTTTAAATTTTATATTAACTTATTTGCAATATACGAGATAGCTATAGATTCTACATGGTTATTCCTTTATTAGAAGACCATGAAGTTTCAAGATTCCGTTGACAACTTTCGGTGAAAGAGCTTTCCAAAGTGCGCCAGTAATCTCCGCCATCGATATTTCAAAAACTTCCAGACAATTATTTGTTTATTACAAAAATTAACCGAAACCAATTGAAATACGAGGAAAGAATTATTGTAAAATATTACAACGGGCTGATCGCCCAACCAAAAAAGCAAGATAAACATTCAATTTTCAATTTAAAACCTATTTTTCCCATCAATTTAAATACACCTTTATTCTACTCTACACATTTTTCTATACCCATATCTAATTGTCCCCAAGTACGTGCTAGCTATTATTTTACCCCAAACCATCCCCCCGCTAACCAGACCGGCGGTACAATTTCGTTAACTGCGGCCCCGCAGGGATTAAACCCGGACCTCCGATCGCGGGGGTCGACAACCACAGGCACGGAGGCAGTCAACAACGGAAATAAAAATAATATGTTACAAACCATGGGGAACCATATTTATTTTGGTCTTTCAAGATGCACTGTTTTTATTTGGGCGCAAAATTTCCCATTATTTTAAAAGAGAAAATGTTAAAAAATTTATTTATTAACTTTTTAAAATTGATCTTACATTGGGGTTCGGGTGGGCCACACGCCATGAGATTGGCGCTGAGTTTTATCCAAAAAACACTTTATATAAAATTTGCCACAACGTAATTATTTTATATTTGTTATTTTTTCGATACACCAGACAAAACACTTTAACACCCAGGTATATTCTAGATACATATGTAAAACATATTTTTTTATTTTTTTTTTAAAACATTTTTAAAAAAAATCGGTCAGATATATTTTAATTATAAAAAATTTTCAAATGTTAGTCAATACAGTGAACCATCAAAAAAATTGATTTTATTGAGATATCATACTAAAAAAAATATGGAATAGTCGGAAATGATATCAAAATATTGGATTTTAACTTGAAAATGGCTGGTCGTATTGTTAATGCATTAATAAACAGATATGGTCAAGTCAGTCTAAATTGACCCTCTATTAAATGAGACGTCATACTTTAGCGGTGTCAACTTAGATCGGATTTTCGTATTTCATAGATAAATTCTTATATTAACTTATTTGTTCAATATACGAGATATGCATATAGATTCTATTTCATGGTTATTCTAGTATATTAGCTATGACCATGTGAAGTTTCGTAAGATTCCGTTGACAACTTTTCGCGTGAAAGAGCTACAAACATAAGTGCGCCAGTAATCACTCCGCCATCGATATTTCAAGACTTCCTAGCACACATTATTTGTATTATTACAATAAATTAACACGAAACAAATGAAATACGAGGAAAGAATTCACTTTAAAATATTATCATTATGGTGCGTTATGATCCGCATAAAAGCATTTGATACAACATTCAATTTTCTATTTAATACCTATTTTTCCACCTACATTTATTTACCCTACTACTCTTATTCTACTCTACACTATTTCCTATCATTATACTTATATATCTAATTGCCTACAGTACTAAGCTATCTAGCTATTATTCTTAATCCTAAATCTGTCCCTACGTACTAACCAGACTCCAGCGGTACGACAATATACGAAAATGCCTGTCGCGCCCCGAATCGAACCAGACCTCCGATCGCCAAGGTCGACTGAACCACTAGGCCACGGACGCATCAACTATACGTCGAAATAAATGATATATATTAAACATACTCACTGGTGAACTATCTTTAATTTTGTTTTTTCAAGTATGCATGGTTTTTTATTTATGTGCTTCAAAATTTTTCTTATTATTTTAAAAACGAAAAAATGTTAAAATTTAAAAATAAAATATTTATTTACTTTACAATATTCGATCTTTATACTGCGGTTCCGTGTGCGCTACACGCAACTGAGACACGGTGGCGCTGACGTTTTTCCAAAAACACTTATACATAATCTTCGCCTACAACTGTAATTCATTTTTTATATTTGTTATTTTTCGATACAAGACAAAGACACTAACGACTCCGTGTATATTCTAGATACCGATATGTGTAAAAACATATTTTTTATTTTTTTAATTACACATTTTGCACAAAAAATCGCGTCAGATTGATTTTAATCATAAAAAAAATTCTCTTCAACATCTTAGTCATTATACAATGAACTGTCGTAAAAAAAAACAATATTGATTATAATTGCGATACTCTCATACCAAATAAAAAATATGGAATAGTCGAGCCTAAATCGATATCAATACCATACAAATGTGATTTCAACTTAGAAAAGTGGCTGGTCGTATTGCTAATGCATTAATAAACAGAAATGGTCAAGTGCAGCCTAAATTCAACCCTCTATTAAGTGAGACGTCATACTTTAGCGGTGTCAACTTAGATCGGATAGTCGTATTTCATAGATAAATTCTTATAATAACTTTTTTGTTCCATATACGAGATATGCATATAGATTCTATTTCATGGTCTATTCTAGTATATAGCTTATGACCATGTGAAGTTTCATAAGATTCCGTTGACAACTTTTCGCGTGAAAGAGCTACAAACATAAGTGTGCCAGTAATCACTCCGCCATCGATATTTCAAAACTTCCCTAGCACCATTATTTGTATCATTACAATAAATTAACACGAAACCAAATGAAATACGAGGAAAGAATTCACTTTGCTAAAATATTATTATTATGGTGCGTTATGACACGCACATACAAAAACATTTGATACAACATTCAATTTTCTATTTTAATACCTATTTTTTCACCTACATTATTTACCCTACTCTCTTATTCTACTCTACACTATTTCCTATCATTATACTTATATATCTAATTGCCCTACAGTACTAAGCTAGCTAGCTATTATTCTTAATCCTAAATCTATCCCTACGTACTAACCAGACTCAGCGGTACGAGACAACTATACAAAAATGCCTGTCGCGCCCTGCAGAAATCGAACCCGCGACCTCCGATCGCCAAGCGGTCGACTGAACCACTGAGACTACGGAGGCGAGTCAACTATACGCCGAAATAAATGATATATATGTTACAAATACTCATGGTGAACTATCTTTATTTTTGGTTTTTTCAAGTATGCATTGTTTTTATTTATGTGCGTCAAAATATTTCTTATTATTTTAAAAACGAGAAAAATGTTAAAAATTTAAAAATAAAATTTCTATTAACTTTACAATATTCGATCTTACATACTGCGGTTCGCGTGCTGCCGCTACGCGCCACTGAGCTACAGTGGCGCTGACGTTTTATCAAAACACTTATACATAATCTTCGCTACAACTGTAATTCATTTTATATTTTTATTTTTCGATACGCAGACAAGGACACTAACGACTCCGCGTATAGTTCTGATACCGATATGTGTAAAAACATATTTTTTTATTTTATTTAATTTCACATTTTGCAACAAAAATCGCGTCACATTGATTTTAATCATAAAAAAAATTTCTCTTCAACATCGTTAGTCATTATACAGTGAACCTATCGTAAAAAAAAACAATATTGATATAATTGAGATACTCTCATACCAAATAAAAAATATGGAATAGTCGAGCCTAAATCGATATCAATACATACAAATGTGATTTCAACTTAGACAAGTGGCTGGTCGTATTGCTAATGCATTAATAAAAAGATATGGTCAAGTCCAGCCAAAAATGAACCCTCCATTAAATGAGACGTCATACTTCAGCGGTGTCAACTTAAATCGGATAGTCGTATTTTATAGATAAATTCTTATATTAACTTTTTTGTTCAATATACGAGATATGCATAAAGATTCTATTTCATGGTCTATTCTAGTATATTAGCTAATGACCATGTGAAGTTTCGTAAGATTCCGTTGACAACTTTTCGCGTGAAAGAGCTACAAACATAAGTGCGCCAGTAATCACTCCGCCATCGATATTTCAAAACTTCCTAGCACACATTATTTGTATTATTACAATAATTAACACGAAACCAAATGAAATACGAGGAAAGAATTCACTTTGCTAAATATTATCATTATGGTGCGTTATGACCGCTCACATACAAAACCATTTGATACAACATTCAATTTTCTATTTTAATACCTATTTTATTCCACCTACATTATTTACCCCTACTACTCTTATTCTACTCTACACTATTTCCTATCATTATGCTTATATCTAATTGCCCCTACATTACTAAGCTATCTAGCTATTATTCTTAATCCTAAATGTATCCCTACGTACCTAACCAGACTCAGCGGTACAGACAACTATACGAAAATGCCTGTCGCGCCCGCAGGAATCGAACCCGCGACCTCCGATCGCCAAGCGGTCGACTGAACCAATAGACCACGGGGCGAGTCAACTATACGCCGAAATAAATGATATATATGTTACACATACTCATGGTGAACTATCTTTATTTTTGGTTTTTTTCAAGTATGCATTGTTTTTTTATTTATGTGCGTCAAAATTTTTCTTATTATTTTAAAAACGAGAAAAAATGTTAAAAAATTTAAAAAATAAAATATTTATTAACTTTACAATATTCGATCTTACATACTGCGGTTCGCGTGCTGCCGCTACACGCCACTGAGCTACGGTGGCGCTGACGTTTTATCCAAAACACTTATACATAATCTTCGCCTACAACTGTAATTCATTTTTATATTTTTATTTTTCGATACACAGACAAAGACACTTAACGACTCCGGTATATTCTAGATAGCCGATATGTGTAAAACATATTTTTTATTTTATTTAATTACACATTTTGCAATAAAAATCACATCAGATTGATTTTAATCATAAAAAAAAAATCTCTTCAACATCGTTAGTCATTATACAGTGAACCAATCGTAAAAAAACAATATTGATTATAATTGAGATACTCTACTCAAATGAAAAATATGGAATAGTCGAGCCTAAATCGATATCAAACATACAAATGTGATTTCCAACTTAGACAAGTGGCTGGTCGTATTGCTAATGCATTAATAAACAGATATGGTCAAGTCAGCCTAAATTAAACCCTCTATTAAATGAGACGTCATAGCTTTAGCGGTGTCAACTTAGATCGGATAGTCGTATTTCATAGATAATTCTCTATATTAATTTATTTTTTTAATAAGAGATATGCATAAAGATTCTATTTCATGGTCTATTCTAGTATATTAGCTATGACCATGTGAAGTTTCGTAAGATTCCGTTGACAACTTTTCGCGTGAAAGAGCTCCAAAAAGGGCGCCAGTAATCACTCCGCCATCGATATTTCAAACTTCCTAGCACACATTATTTGTATTATTACAATAAATTAACACGAAACCAAATGAAATACGAGGAAAGAATTCACTTTGCTAAAATATTATCATTACGGTGCGTTATGATCGCCGCACATACAAAAACATATGATACAACATTCAATTTTCAATTTAAATACCTATTTTTTCCACCTACATATATTACCCCTACTACTCTTATTCTACTCTACACTATTTCCTATCATTATACTTATATATCTAATTGTCCCTACAGTACTAAGCTAGCTTAGCTATTATTCTTACTCCAAATCTATCCCTACGTACTAACCAGACTCGGCGGTACAGACAACTATACAAAGTTAACTGTCGCGCCCCGCAGGAATTGCACCGCGACCTCCGATCGCGAAGCGGTCGACTGAACCACTAGGGCACGGAGGCAGTCAACTATACGCCGAAATAATTGATATATATGTTACATACCATGGTGAACTATATTTATTTTTGGTTTCTTTCAAGTATGCACTGTTTTTTATTTATGTGCGTCAAAATTTTTCTTATTATTTTAAAACGAGAAAAATGTTAAAAATTTAAAAATAAAATTTCTATTAACTTTACAATATTCGATCTTACATACTGGGGTTCTGCGTGTGCCGCTACACGCCACTGAGCTACGGTGGCGCTGACGTTTTATCCAAAAACACTTATACATAATCTTCGCCTACAACTGTAATTCATTTTTATATTTTTTATTTTTTTCGATACACCAGACAAACACACTTAACGACTCCGCGTATATTCTAGATACCGATATGTGTAAAAACATATTTTTTTATTTTATTTAATTACACATTTTGCAACAAAAATCGCGTCACATTGATTTTAATCATAAAGAAAAATTCTCTTCAACATCGTTAGTCATTATACAGTGAACCTATCGTAAAAAAAAACAATATTGATATAATTGAGATACTCTCATACCAAATAAAAAATATGGAATAGTCGAGCCTAAATCGATATCAATACATACAAATGTGATTTCAACTTAGACAAGTGGCTGGTCGTATTGCTAATGCATTAATAAAAAGATATGGTCAAGTCCAGCCAAAAATGAACCCTCCATTAAATGAGACGTCATACTTCAGCGGTGTCAATTTAGATCGGATAGTCGTATTTCATAGATAAATTCTTATATTAATTTATTTGTTTAATATACGAGATATGCATATAGATTCTATTTCATGGTCTATTCTAGTATATTAGCTATGACCATGTGAAGTTTCGTCAGATTCCGTTGACAACTTTTCGCGTGAAAGACCTACAAACATATATGCGCCAGTAATCACTCCGCCATCGATATTTCAAAACTTCCTAGCACACAATATTTGTATTATTACAGTAAATTAACACGAAACCAAATGAAATACGAGGAAAGAATTCACTTTCTAAAATATTATCATTATGGTGCATTATGACCCGCACATACAAAAACATATGATACAACATTCAATTTTCTATTTAAATACCTATTTTTTCTCCGCGTATATTCTAGATACCGATATGTGTAAAGCATATTGTTTTATTTTATTTAATTACACATTTAGCAACAAAATCGCGTCAGATTGATTTTAATCATAAAAAAAATTATCTTCAACATCGTTAGTCATTATACAATGAACCTGTCGTAAAAAAACAATATTGATTATAATTGAGATACTCTCATACCAAATAAAAATATGGAATAGTCGAGCCTAAATCGATATCAATACATACAAATGTGATTTCAACTTAGACAAGTGGTGGTCGTATTGTAATGCATTAATAAACAGAAATGGTCAAGTGCAGCCTAAATTCAACCCTCTATTAAGTGAGACGTCATACTTTAGCGGTGTCAACTTAGATCGGATAGTCGTATTTCATAGTTAAATTCTAATATTAATTTATTTGTTTAATATACGAGATATGCATATAGATTCTATTTCATGGTCTATTCTAGTATATTAGCTATGACCATGTGAAGTTTCGTCAGATTCCGTTGACAACTTTTCGCGTGAAAGACCTACAAACATAAGTGCGCCAGTAATCACTCCGCCATCGATATTTCAAAACTTCCTAGCACACAATATTTGTATTATTACAGTAAATTAACACGAAACCAAATGAAATACGAGGAAAGAATTCACTTTGCTAAAATATTATCATTATGGTGCGTTATGACCGCCGCACATACAAAAACATATGATACAACATTCAATTTTCTATTTAAATACCTATTTTTTTCCACCTACATATTTTACCCCTACTACTCTTATTCTACTCTACACTATTTCCTATCATTATACTTATATATCTACTTGCCCCTACAGTACTAAGCTAGCTAGCTATTATTATTTATTTATTTATTTAAACTTAATGCACATATATGTACAAAGGCGGACTTAATGCCAAGCATTTTCTACCAGTCAACCTTAGGGTGGTGCAAGAGATAATAGTTGGGAGTGCACAAACAATATGTAATGGAAAGAAACAAAAGAAATTTATATATTTACATGAATACAAATGCCAATATACATATAAATACATAAATATTAATATAATAATATATAAATATAAATATAATAATATAATACATATACAAAAATATAACTCTCACAGTAAATAAGTAAATGTTTAAATGTAAACATAATATAATAACTATATAAATAATTTGATGACTATCTTACTTACTACTTATCCCTTAATAAGTCCTTAGACAAATGCTTTTTAAGGTTTTTCTTAAATATTGCTGTACTTTGGGCCATCCTAATTTCGAGAGGTAGCGCATTCCATAGGAGAATAGATTGAATATAAAACGAAGAGTGCGTGAAGTCAGAACGGTGAATGGGGCATTGAAGGAGACGATTATGCGTCGAACGAAGATTTTTGTTACTGACTTCACATAGGTATTGAAAATTAGTTGATAAGTAAGACGGTGTAGATGCAGAATTTAGGATTGAATAGAGAGTGGTTAAGGCTCGTAAGGAGCGTCGCTGGCGTATAGGTAACCACTGAAGTTGGAGGCGGTAATTTGAAACGTGATCAAATTTACGGAGATTGAAAACGAATCGAATGCAGTTATTCAGAAGTCGGTCAAGTTTATTGAGGTGATCTGCATTCAGGTCAAAATAGCACACGTCACCATAGTCGATAATAGGAAGGACTAGGGTCTGCACGAGCGTAACTTTCGATTGAATGGGTAAAAAATTTTTCATCCTGTATAGGCAACGCCGCAGTACACCGGTGACTTTTTGGGCCACGCTTGAAATATGGCTTTTCCAGCTCAGCGTTTTATCAATTTGCAGACCTAGATTTTTTACGCTATCGCTGATTTTAATGATATTGCCGTTATAAATTATGGGTGGAAGTGTCGTAAAATCCACCTTGTTTAAAGCTCGCGTACTTCCAATAACGATTGCTTGGCACTTTGATGGGTTCACAGTTAAACCAAATCTGTCACACCAATTTTTTATTAAGGCCAAATCATCGTTAATGGAGCTAATTGTTTGTGGGAGCTTATCAACGTGGTCTTGAGCGTATAACTGGAGGTCATCAGCATAAAGATGATACGCACATTGAAGATTGTAGGAAATAAGGTAATGAACAATGAAAAATAAAAGTGGGGAAAGTATACCGCCTTGAGGAACGCCAGATCCAAGACTCAGCCAGCACGAAGATGATTCGTCAAAATAACGGACTGCTGGCGTCCTCGAAGATATGAAGAAAACCATTTCAGTGCTTTCATCCGAAATCATTTGTTTGGAGAGGACTGCAAGAAGGATGTCGTGACTGACGGTATTAAATGCATTAGTAAAAACAATAAGAACTAAAACTGTGACCTTAGAGCTTTCCAAACCCGCTCTAATATCGCCACTCACTTTAAGTAAGGCAGTAGTGGTACTATGGCCGGTCTAAAACCTGATTGTAAAGGACTTATCAGTTTATTGCTGAAGACGAAACAGGATAGTTGTTTATAAACACAAAATTCAAGTACCTTAGAAAGGAAGGGTAAAATAGAGATAGGCCGGAAATGGTTTAAAAGCGAGGGATTGGAACATTTGGGAAGGGGACGGATAAGTGCATCACGCCATAATGACGGGAAAGTCCCGAAATCTAAAGAAAAGTTAATAATATGTGTGAGCGTTGGTAGGAGAAAATCAAGGATAGGAACAATCATCCGTCGACCGATTTTATCACATCCGATTGCATTGGATTTAATAGACAGGACAGCTTTTTTAATCTCGTCTGAAGTAACTGAAGAAAATTTAAAAGGTTCAATACTAGGACGCGACAAACCATTTAAAAATGAAATAGATTCACGTATAGTTAGATGATCTAACGAAGAAGTGGAAGTGAAATGGCGATTTAAATCATCTAAACTTATAGAAATAGGTAGGTTTGATAGCCTGCGACTTACTGATACCTAGAGTTCCAAGGAATTTCCAAATATCGGCGAGAGTAGATTGAGTAATATTTTCGTGGATATAACAGGCGTTTAGCATTGCGTATCATCTGATTGCATCGATTTCGAGCCAGTTTGTAGAGCGACCAATTCTCCTCAGTACGATCCCTTTTATATTTTCGAAAGGTACGGTTCCTACGTCTCATCGCCATACGAATGCCATTAGTTAGCCAGGGAGCTGGTGGACGCCTAAACTTAATTTTCCTAATGGGAGCATGAATGTTATACAACTCAGTTATTGATGAGTTCAAAGAGTTAATTTTATCATTTATGGTCTCCGCTTCGAATACAGATCCCCATTCTATTTTACCAGCATCCTTGCGCAGTTGATCAACATTCAGCCTGGCAAAAGAACGCACGCGCAGGACCTTAGGTTTAGGTTTAGGAGGTTTAAGGAAATAAGAGAGGAAAATTAAGTCATGGAGTGAAAAACCAGGGGAAGGATGTTGTCCGTGAAAGGACACCAAGGAAGGATTAGATGTAAGGATTAAATCGAGCCAAGTGTCTTTTCCAGAGAGGTTTGAATGGGTTGCTTGAAGTGGCAAAATATGAAAAGAACTCGACTCGACTATATGCAGGAGTTTTAGGGTTCGGACCGAATTTGAGGAAAGGAGATTGGTGTTGAAATCACCATAATGACATGATGTACTCTGAACCCAAAGATTCTAATACTAGCTCAAAGTCAGTGAAGTAATCTGCGTTTGGAGGACAATAAACTACACCTAATACTAACTTAGCACCACTGAGTGAAACCTCAAGAAAAAGATACTCAGCAGCCGCTAAATGCTGACAAGATGTAGTTAGGACTTTGTACGGTAAATCCGATCTGAGGTAAATTGCAACTCCTCCTCCCCCTCTTCCTATACGGTCATTTCGTATGAGAATAAAACCGGGTAGAGGGTACAGGGTAGAAGGCAAGTGAGGTTTAAGCCAACTCTCAGAAATTAGGACAGCGTGTACGTTAGAGTCAGAAAATCCTTCACTTAACTCATCAAAGTGACTAGGGATGCTTTGAGCATTAATGTGACAAATATTTAATGTGTTACTATGACGAGTTTGGAAAGTATTCTTCATAAAGTCCCCGAGAGATCCATTAATTGATTTTAAACCACTACTGTCACTCGAAACAGTAGAATCATTAGCAGAATAATATAAGTCATCATCAGATGTATCAAACATAATAAAATTATATAATTTACTAAAAATAAATAAATATATATATATATATATATATATATAGAATAATATTATATTAAAAATATAAATGTGAATAATAAAACGTTGCACAAGTAAGGCAACAATAATCCCTGCACCACCCGCCAGCACACATAAGCACAAAATACAAAAATATAATACTAAGGAAAAAAATAATAATAATAATAAGTAGAACAACCAAAATTATTAAAGTCTACAGTAAAATATTTAACAAAACACAAAACAGAAAAAAACACAAATAGTAACAGTACGAATATATAATATGATAAAATTTAAAAAACAGGAATCGTAATTTATATTAGTGAAGCGGACGTCACTAAGACACTAAGAATAAATGGAACGTTGTAAGCGACAAACGTCAGGCGACACAGTTAACAGTGACAAAAAGGTTATTTGACTCAAAACAATAACAATGTTTAAACAAATACATATTTAAATAAGAAAAACGCATAGAAAAAGAACAAAAATGGTAAACAAAGTTACTATCGTTTTATATACAAATTACGTAGGATAACAATCAATTAACGAACATTATAAAAACATTTTTCCGAAACTAAGATTAAATTTAAGTAAAAAGTATATGTTCAAGGGTACAAGGATGTCTTCTTACTTTAGGTTTTTTTTGGTGACTTAGTTGAGGCCTGTGGATATTTAGTGATAAGAGTGCCTAGTTCCTCCTCAGTGGTGATTCTGTCGACCTTGGATGCAATTTTGATGAGCATGACACCGTTCTGCGTCCACACGGAATGCAGTCCAAAGTGGAGTCGTGCTTTAACAAAAACTGACTGCCTTGCTCGCGTGAGAAACTCCTTTAGTGAAATTGCTGTTCCCTTTAGTTGAGATTTGGCTTTCCAAACTTTGTCTCTGACATTTAAATTGTAGAACCTAACCAACAGAGGCCTATGCTGCTGCTTACCGGATGATCCAAGACGATGGCACACTTTTATGTCGGTTTCACTAACCTTATCCAAGCGCAGATGTTTATGGATTATGTTGAGAAATACCTTCGAGCAATCTTCTGTTTGATTTTCAGGCACCCCTGACACTATAAGCGCTTTTCTACGGCTCCTAGTATCCAATTCGTCGACCTGTTTGGCGCACTCCTTGATTTGCTGGCGCAGCAAACCAAGAATACCAAAAACGAGCTCTCTAAAGTTACGCAGCTCTTCACCAATTCTATGCTACAGTGTCCTTGAAGATCCCGCATCTGTTATTTGAGCCTGTAGGTCATCAAACCTTTTCGTTATGTTCTCTCAAGCGTATTTTGCGTAGACATTATTTGAGATAAATTCGACATTATGTGGTAAAGGTGAAGCGATTTAAGAGAAATGCTAAGATTTTGCTGGCAGGCGGTGACTATTTATACTTTTACATAAAACTAGCCACTTTTATATTTGACATTAATATTACTTAATTAAGCTAAAATTTCAATAAAACACTAATTATTAATTTAAAAAGATTGGAGCTAAATAGAAGAACGTCTAAACTTTTTGTTCACCTACCCACGATACTCTTATCTTATTCTTAATCCTAAATCTATCCCTACTGTACTAACCAGACTCGGCGGTACAGACAACTATACAAAGTTGCCTGTCGCGCCCCGCAGGAATCGAACCCGCGACCTCCGATCGCCAAGCGGTCGACTGAACCACTAGACCACGGAGGCAGTCAACTATACGCCGAAATAAATTATATATATGTTAACATACTCATGGTGAACTATCTTTATTTTTGGTTTTTTCAAGTGATATTGTTTTTTATTTATGTAGGTCAAAATTTTTCTCATTATTTTAAAACGAGAAAAATGTTAATAAATTAAAAAAAAATTTTTTAACTTTACAATATTCGATCTTACTTTCTGCGGTTCGCGTGCTGCCGCTACTTGCCACTGAGCTACGGTGGCGCATAATCTTCGCCTAGAACTGTAATTCATTTTTATATTTTTATTTTTTCGATACACCAGACAAAGACACTTAACGACTCCGCGTATATTCTAGATACCGATATGTGTAAAACATATTTTTTATTTTTATTTAATTACACATTTTGCAACAAAAATCGCGTCAGATTGATTTTAATCATAAAAAAAATCTCTTCAACATCGTTAGTCATTATACAGTGAACTTATCGTAAAAAACAATTTTGATTATTATTGAGATACTCTGCTACTAAACAAAAAATATGGAATAGTCGAGCCTAAATCGATATCAATCAATACATACAAATGTGATTTCAACTTAGACAAGTGGCTGGTCGTATTTCTAATGCAATAATAAACAGATATGGTCTAGTCCAGCCTAAATTGAACCCTCTATTAAATGAGACGTCATACTTTAGCGGTGTCAACTTAGATCGGATAGTCGTATTTCATAGATAAATTCTTATATTAATTTATTTGTTTAATATACGAGATATGCATATAGATTCTATTTCATGGTCTATTCTAGTATATTAGCTATGACCATGTGAAGTTTCGTCAGATTCCGTTGACAACTTTTCGCGTGAAAGAGCTTCAAACATAAGTGCGCCAGTATTCACTCCGCCATCGATATTTCAAAACTTCCTAGCACACAATATTTGTATTATTACAGTAAATAACAACAAGAAACCAAATGAAATACGAGGAAAGAATTCACTTTGCTAAAATATTATCATTATGGTGCGTTATGACCGCCGCACATACAAAAACATATGATACAACATTCAATTTTCTATTTAAATACCTATTTTTTTCCACCTACATATTTTACCCCTACTACTCTTATTCTACTCTACACTATTTCCTATCATTATACTTATATTTCTAATGTCCTCAGTACTAAGCTAGCTAGCTATTATTCTTACTCCTAAATCTATCCCTACGTACTAACCAGACTCGGCGGTACAGACAACTATACAAAGTTGCCTGTCGCGCCCCGCAGGAATCGAACCCGCGACCTCCGATCGCGAAGCGGTCGACTGAACCACTAGGCCACGGAGGCAGTCAACTATACGCCGAAATAAATGATATATATGTTACACATACTCATGGTGAACTATCTTTATTTTTGGTTTTTTTCAAGTATGCATGGTTTTTATATTTATGTGCTTCAAAATTTTTCTTATTATTTTAAAAACGAGAAAAATTTTTAAAAAATTTAAAAAATAAAATATTTATCACCTTTACAATATTCGATCTTACATACTGCGGTTCGCGTGCTGCCGCTACACGCCACTGAGCTACGGTGGCGCTGACGTTTTATCCAAAAACACTTATACATAATCTTCGCCTACAACTGTAATTCATTTTTATATTTTTTATTTTTTTCGATACACCAGACAAAGACACTTAACGACTCTGCGTATATTCTAGAAACCGATATGTGTAAAAACATATTTTTTTATTTTATTTAATTACACATTTTGCAACAAAATCGCGTCAGATTGATTTTAATCATAAAAAAAATCTCTTCAACATCGAAGTCATTATACAGTGAACTTATCGTAAAAAAACAATATCGATTATAATTAGGATACTCTACCAAATGAAAAATATGGAATAGTCGAGCCTAAATCGATGTCAAAACATACAAATGTGATTTCAACATAGACAAGCGGCTGGTCGTATTTCTAATGCATTAATAAACAGATATGGTCAAGTCCAGTCTAAATTGAATCCTCTATTAAATGAGACGTCATACTTTAGCGGTGTCAACTTAGATCGGATAGTCGTATTTCATAGATAAATTCTTATATTATTTATGATTCGGTTGACAACTTTTTGCGTGAAAGAGCTTCAAACATAAGTGCGCCAGTATTCACTCCGCCATCGATATTTCAAAACTTCCTAGCACACAATATTTGTATTATTACAGTAAATTAACACGAAACCAAATGAAATACGAGGAAAGAATTCACTTTGCTAAAATATTATCATTATGGTGCGTTATGACCGCCGCACATACAAAAACATATGATACAACATTCAATTTTCTATTTAAACACCATTATTTTTTCCACCTACATATTTTACCCCTACTACTCTTATTCTACTCTACACTATTTCCTATCATTATACTTATATATCTAATTGCCCCTACAGTACTAAGCTAGCTAGCTATTATTCTTACTCCTAAATCTATCCCTACGTACTAACCAGACTCGGCGGTACAGACAACTATACAAAGTTGCCTGTCGCGCCCCGCAGGAATCGAACCCGCGACCTCCGATCGCGAAGCGGTCGACTGAACCACTAGGCCACGGAGGCAGTCAACTATACGCCGAAATAAATGATATATATGTTACACATACTCATGGTGAACTATCTTTATTTTTGGTTTTTTTCAAGTATGCATTGTTTTTTATTTATGTAGCGTCAAATTTTCTCATTATTTTAAAAACGAGAAAAATGTTAAAAAATTAAAAAAAAAATATTTTTAACTTTACAAAATTCGATCTTACTTTACTGCGGTTCGTGCTGCCGCTACTTCCACTGAGCTACGGTGGCGCATAATCTTCGCCTACAACTGTAATTCATTTTATATTTTTTATTTTTTTCGATACACTAGACAAAGACACTTAACGACTCCAGTATATTCTAGATACCGATGTGTGTAAAAACATATTTTTTTATTTTTTTAATTACACATTTTGCAACAAAAATCGCGTCTGATTGATTTTAATCATAAAAGAATATTCTCTTCAACATCGTTAGTCATTATACAGTGAACCTATCGTAAAAAAAAACAATATTGATTATTATTGAGATACTCTCATACTAAACAAAAAATATGGAATAGTCGAGCCTAAATCGATATCAATACATACAAATGTGATTTCAACTTAGACAAGTGGCTGGTCGTATTGCTAATGCATTAATAAACAGATATGGTCAAGTCCAGCCTAAGTTGAACCCTCTATTAAATGAGACGTTATACTTTAGCGGTGTCAACTTAGATCGGATAGTCGTATTTCATAGATAAATTCTATATTAATTTATTTGTTCAATATACGAGATATGCATATAGATTCTATTTCATGGTCTATTCTAGTATATTAGCTACGACCATGTGAAAATTCGTCAGATTCCGTTGACAACTTTTCGCGTGAAAGAGCTTTACATAAGTGCGCCAGTAATCACTCCGCCATCGATATTTCAAAACTTCCTAGCACACATTATTTGTATTATTACAGTAATTAACACGAAACCAAATGAAATACGAGGAAAGAATTCATTTTCTATTTAAATACCTATTTTTTTCCACCTACATATTTTACCCTACTACTCTTATTCTACTCTACACTATTTCCTATCATTATACTTATATTTCTAATTGCCCTACAGTACTAAGCTTAGCTAGCTATTATTCTTACTCCTAAATCTATCCCTATGTACTAACCAGACTCATGGGTACAGACAACTCATACAAAGTTGCCTGTCGCGTCCTGCAGGAATCGAACCCGTGACCACTGATCGCGAAGCGGTCGACTGAACCACTAGGCCACGGAGGCAGTCAACTATACGCCGAAATAAATGATATATATGTTACAATACTCATGGTGAACTATCTTTATTTTTGTTTTTTTTCAAGTATGCATGGTTTTTATTTATGTTCAAAATTTTTTCTTATTATTTTAAAAACGAGAAAAATGTTTAAAATTAAAAAATAAATTTTTATTAACTTTACAATATTCGATCTTACATACTGCGGTTCGCGTGTTGCCGCTACACGCCACTGAGCTACGGTGGCGCTTGACGTTTTATCCAAAACACTTATACATAATCTTCGCTCTACAACTGTAATTCATTTTATATTTTTTCGATACACCAGACAAAGACACTTTTACGACTCCAGTGTATATTCTAGATACCGATATGTGTAAAAACATATTTTTTATTTTATTTAATTACACATTTGCAACAAAAATCGCGTCAGATTGATTTTAATCATAAAAAAATTCTCTCTTCAACATCGTTAGTCATACAGTGAACCTATCGTAAAAAAACAATATCGATTATAATTGAGATACTCTCATACTCAAATAAAAAATATGGAATAGTCGAGCCTAAATCGATATCAAAACATACAAATGTGATTTCAACTTAGACAAGCGGCTGGTCGTATTTCTAATGCATTAATAAACAAATATGGTCAAGTCCAGCCTAAATTAAATCCTCTATTAAATGAGACGTCATACTTTAGCGGTGTCAACTTAGATCGGATAGTCGTATTTCATAGATAAATTCTTATATTAATTTATTTGTTTAATATACAGAGATATGCATATAGATTCTTTTTCATGGTCTATTCTAGTATATTAGCTATGACCATGTGAAGTTTCGTAAGATTCCGTTGACAACTTTTCGCGTGAAAGAGCTACAAACATAAGTGCGCCAGTAATCACTCCGCCATCGATATTTCAAAACTTCCTAGCACACATTATTTGTATCATTACAGTAAATTAACACGAAACCAAATGAATTACGAGGAAAGAATTCACTTTGCTAAAATATTATCATTATGGTGCGTTATGACCCCGCCGCACATGCAAAAACATATGATACAACATTCAATTTTCTATTTAAATACCTATTTTTGTCCACCTACATTATTTATCCCTACTACTCTTATTCACTCTACACTATTTCCTATCATTATACTTATATTTCTAATTGCCCTAACAGTACTAAGCTAGCTAGCTATTATTCTTACTCCTAAATCTATCCCTACGTACTAACCAGACTCGGCGGTACAGACAACTATACAAAGTTGCCTGTCGCGCCCCGCAGGAATCGAACCCGCGACCTCCGATCGCGAAGCGGTCGACTGAACCACTAGGCCACGGAGGCAGTCAACTATACGCCGAAATAAATGATATATATGTTACACATACTCATGGTGAACTATCTTTATTTTTGGTTTTTTTCAAGTATGCATTGTTTTTTTATTTATGTGCGTCAAAATTTTTCTTATTATTTTAAAAACGAGAAAAAATGTTAAAAAATTTAAAAAATAAAATTTTTATTTACTTTACAATATTCGATCTTACATACTGCGGTTCGCGTGCTGCCGCTACACGCCACTGAGCTACGGTGGCGCTGACGTTTTATCCAAAAACACTTATACATAATCTTCGCCTACAACTGTAATTCATTTTTATATTTTTTATTTTTTTCGATACACCAGACAAACACACTTAACGACTCCGCGTAAATTCTAGATACCGATATGTGTAAAAACATATTTTTTATTTTATTTAATTACACATTTTGCAACAAAAATCGCGTAAGATTGATTTTAATCATAAAAAAAAATCTCTTCGACATCGTTAGTCATTATACAGTGAACTTATCGTAAAAAAAACAATATCGATTATAATTAAGATACTCTCATACCAAATGAAAAATATGGAATAGTCGAGCCTAAATCGATGTCAAAACATACAAATGTGATTTCAACATAGACAAGCGGCTGGTCGTATTTCTAATGCATTAATAAACAGATATGGTCAAGTCCAGCCTAAATTGAATCCTCTATTAAATGAGACGTCATACTTTAGCGGTGTCAACTTAGATCGGATAGTCGTATTTCATAGATAAATTTTATATTATTTATGATTCGGTTGACAACTTTTCGCGTGAAAGAGCTTCAAACATAAGTGCGCCAGTATTCACTCCGCCATCGATATTTCAAAACTTCCTAGCACACAATATTTGTATTATTACAGTAAATTAACACGAAACCAAATGAAATACGAGGAAAGAATTCACTTTGCTAAAATATTATCATTATGGTGCGTTATGACCGCCGCACATACAAAAACATATGATACAACATTCAATTTTCTATTTAAATACCTATTTTTTTCCACCTACATATTTTACCCCTACTACTCTTATTCTACTCTACACTATTTCCTATCATTATACTTATATTTCTAATTGCCCCTACAGTACTAAGCTAGCTAGCTATTATTCTTACTCCTAAATCTATCCCTACGTACTAACCAGACTCGGCGGTACAGACAACTATACAAAGTTGCCTGTCGCGCCCCGCAGGAATCGAACCCGCGACCTCCGATCGCGAAGCGGTCGACTGAACCACTAGGCCACGGAGGCAGTCAACTATACGCCGAAATAAATGATATATATGTTACACATACTCATGGTGAACTATCTTTATTTTTGGTTTTTTTCAAGTATGCATTGTTTTTTTTATTTTTGTGCGTCAAATTTTTTCTTATTATTTTAAAAACGAGAAAAAATGTTAAAAAGTTTAAAAAATAAAATATTTATTAACTTTACAATATTCGATCTTACATACTGCGGTTCGCGTGTTGCCGCTACACGCCACTGAGCTTACGGTGGCGCTGACGTTTCTATCCAAAACACTTATACATAATCTTCGCCTACAACTGTAATTCATTTTATATTTTTTTTTTTCGATACACCAGACAAAGACACTTAACGACTCCGTGTATATTCTAGATACCGATATGTGTAAAAACATATTTTTTTTTTTTATTTAATTACACATTTTGCAATAAAATCGCGTCAGATTGATTTTAATCATAAAAAATTCTCTTCAACATCGTTAGTCATTATACAGTGAACCTATCGTAAAAAACAATCTTGATTATAATTGAGATACCTCATACCAAATGAAAAATATGGAATAGTCGAGCCTAAATCGATATCAATACATACAAATGTGATTTCAACTTAGACAAGTGGTCTGGTCGTATGTGCTAATGCGTTAATAAACAGATATGGCAAGTCCAGCCTAAATTGAACCTCTATTAAATGAGACGTCATACTTTAGCGGTGTCAACTTAGACGGATTTTGTATTTATAGATAAATTTTAATTAATTTATTTGTTTAATATACGAGAATTATAAGATTCTTTTTCATGGTCTATTTATATTTAGCATGTGAAGTTTCGTAAGATTCCGTTGACAACTTGCGGAAAGAGTTAAAAACATAATGCGCTAGAATCACTCCCCATCGATGTTTCAAAACTTCCTAGACAATTATTTGTACATTACATTAAATTAACACGAAACCAAATGAATTATGAGGAAAGAATTCACTTTTAAAATATTATCATTATGGGGCAGACCGCCCACAAAAAAACATATGATAAAATTCAATTTCTATTAACCCATTTTTTCCACCTACAATTTTTCCCCCAACTACCTTATTCTACTTACACTATTTCCTATCATAATACATATATATCTAATTGCCCCTACAGTACTAAGCTAGCTAGCTATTATTCTTACTCCTAAATCATCCCTACGATACAATCCAGACTCGGCGGTACAGACTACTATACAAAGTTGCCTGTCGCGCCCTGCAGGAATCGAACCCGCGACCTCGATCGCGAAGCGGTCGACTGAACCACTAGGGCCACGGAGGCAGTCAACTATACGCCGAAATAAATGATATATATAGTTACCACATACTCATGGTGAACTATCTTTATTTTTGGTTTTTTCAATATGCATCGTTTTTTTTATTTATTGCGTCAAAATTTTTCTTATTATTTCAAAAACGAGAAAAATGTTAAAAATTAAAAATAAAATATTTATTTACTTTTACAATATTCGATCTTACATACTGCGGTTCGCAGTGTCACACACGCCACTGAGCTCGGTGGCGCTGACGTTTTATCCAAAAACACTTATACATAATCTCGCCTACAACTGTAATTCGATTTTTATATTTTTATTTTTTTCGATACACCAGGACAAAGACACTTAACGACTCATGATATTCTGATACCGATATGTGTAAAACATATTTTTTTTTTTTATTTAATTACACATTTTGCAATAAAATCGCGTCAGATTGATTTTAATCATAAAAAAATTCTCTTCAACATCGTTAGTCATTATACAGTGAACCTATCGTAAAAAAAACAATCTTGATTATAATTGAGATACTCTATACCAAATGAAAATATGGAATAGTCGAGCCTAAATCGATATCAATACATACAAATGTGATTTCAACTTAGACAAGTGGCTGGTCGTATTGCTAATGCGTTAATAAACAGATATGGTCAAGTCCAGCCAAATTGAACCTCTATTAAATGAGACGTCATACTTTAGCGGTGTCAATCTTAGATCGGATTTTCGTATTTCATAGATAAATTCTTATATTAATTTATTTATTTAATATACGAGATATGCATATAGATTCTTTTCATGGTCTATTCTAGTATATTAGCTATGACCATGTGAAGTTTCGTAAGATTCCTGTTGACAACTTTTCGCGTGAAAGAGCTTGCTAAACATAAGTGCGCTAGTAATCACTCCTGCCATCGATGTTTCAAAACTTCCTCAGCACACATTATTTGTATCATTACAGTAATTAACACGAAACAAAATGAAATTCTAGGAAAGAATTCACTTTGCTAAAATATTATCATTATGGTGTGTTATGACCGCGCACTATGCAAAACATATGATACAACATTCAATTTTCTATTTAAATACCTATTTTGTCCACCCACATTATTTTACTCCCTACTACCTTATTCTACTCTACACTATTTCCATCATTATACTTATATTTCTACTGCCCCTACAGTACTAAGCTATCAGCCATTATTCTTACTCCTAAATCTATCCCTACGTACTAACCAGACTCGGCGGTACAGACAACTATACAAAGTTGCCTGTCGCGCCCCGCAGGAATCGAACCCGCGACCTCCGATCGCGAAGCGGTCGACTGAACCACTAGGCCACGGAGGCAGTCAACTATACGCCGAAATAAATGATATATATGTTACACATACTCATGGTAAACTATCTTTATTTTTGGTTTTATTCAAGTATGCATTGTTTTTTTATTTATGTGCGTCAAAATTTTTCTTATTATTTTAAAAACGAGAAAAAATGTTAAAAAATTTAAAAAATAAAATTTTTATTTACTTTACAATATTCGATCTTACATACCGTGGTTCGCGTGTCGCTACACGCCACTGAGCTACGGTGGCGCTGACGTTTTATCCAAAAACACTTATACATAATCTCGCCTACAACTGTAATTGATTTTATATTTTTATTTTTTTCGATACACCAGACAAAGACACTTAACGACTCCTGTATATTCTAGATACCGATATTGTAAAAACATATTTTTTATTTTATTTAATTACACATTTTCAACAAAAATCGCGTCAGATTGATTTTAATCATAAAAAAAATCTCTTCAACATCGTTAGTCATTATACAGTGAACTTATCGTAAAAAAAAACAAAATCGATTATAATTAAGATACTCTCATACCAAATGAAAAATATGGAATAGTCGAGCCTAAATCGATGTCAAAACATACAAATGTGATTTCAACATAGACAAGCGGCTGGTCGTATTTCTAATGCATTATAAACAGATATGGTCAAGTCCAGCCTAAATTGAATCCTCTATTAAATGAGACGTCATGCTTTAGCTGGTGTCAACTTAAATCGGATAGTCGTATTTCATAGATAAATTCTTATATTATTTATGATCGGTTGACAACTTTTCGCGTGAAAGAGCTTTTAAACATAAATCGCCGTATTCCTCCGCCATCGATATTTCAAAACTTCTGCCCTTTTTATTTTAAAATTTAACAGAAACCAAAGAAATACTTGAAAATTCCTTTTAAAATATTATCATTTGGTGGGTTATGACCCCACTAAAAACATATGTAAACATTCAATTTCTTTTTCCTTTTTTTCCAGCTACTTTTACCCTTTATTCATTCTCTACTATTTCTTCATTATTTTTTTCTAATTGCCCCTCGTCGTAGCTAGCTAAATTTTCTCCCAAATCTTCCCTTAACCAACTCGGCGGTAAGACCTATACAGTTGCCTGTCGCCCCCCGAAATCGAACCCCGGACCTCGGATCCCAAGCGGGTCGCTGAACCACTGGCCACGGGGCGGTAACTATACGCCGAAATAAATGATATTATGTTCAATACCTGGTGAACTATCTTTATTTTTGGTTTTTTCAAATTGCAGTGTTTTTTTTAATTGCGTCAAATTTTTTCTTATTATTTTAAAACGAGAAAAAATGTTAAAAAATTTGAAAATAAAAATTTATTTATTTTACAATATTCGATCTTAATACTGCGGTTCGCAAATTTACCGCCCGGCACGGTGGGGACGTTTTATCCAAAAACCATCATAATCTTCGCCTACAATTAATTCATTTTATTTTTTTTTTTTTGATAACCCAGACAAAAATTCGACTCCCGTATATTCAGAAGATTGTAAAAAACATATTTTTTTTTTTTTTACATTTGCAATAAAAATCGCGTCAGATTGATTTTAATCATAAAAAAATTTTTAAATCGTTGAGTATTATACGTGAACCTATCGAAAAAAACAATATCGATTATAATTGAGATACCTCATCCAAATAAAAATATGGAATAGTCGATAAATCGATATCCATACAAATGTGATTTCCCTTAACAACGGCTGGTCTATTTCAACATTAATAAAAAATATGGTCAAGTCCACCAAATTTCCTCTATTAAATGAGACGTCATACGGGGTCAACTTAATCGGATAGTCTGTTTCGATTTCTTTTTAATTTTTTGTTTAATATACGAATATGCATATAATTTTTTCGGTCTATTCAGTATTTAGCCGACCCGGAAGTTTCTAAAGATTCCTTGGACAACTTTTCGCGTGAAGGCTCAAAACCCAAATGCGCCGTAATCCCCGCCATCATTTTAAAACTTCCTGCCACATTATTTTATCTTACATAAATTAACACGAAACCAAATGAATTGGGAAAAAGAATTCACTTTGTAAAAATTATCTTTGGTGCGTTAGACCCCGCACATACAAAAAACATATGATACAACATTCAAAATCCTATTTTTTCCACCACATATTTTTCCCCTACTCTTTATTCACTCTACACTTTTCCCTATCATTATATTTGTTTTTTGCCCCTGGGTACTAAGCATAACTATTATTCTTACTCCTAAATCTATCCTTTTCTTAACTCGGGGAACAACAATACAAAGGCCTGTCGCGCCCCGAAATCGAACCCGCGACCTCGGATCGCGAACGTCGATGAACCCGGCCACGGGGCGTCAACTTCGCCGAAAAATGTATATATATTTTCTCATTGAACTATCTTTATTTTTGGTTTTTCAAGTACATCGTTTTTTTTTATATTGCGTCAAAATTTTCTTATTTTCAAAAACGAAAAAATAATAAAAATTTAAAAAATAAAATTTTATTTACACAATATTCGATCTTACATACTGCGGTTCGTGTGCCGCTATACGCCACTGAGCTACGGTGGGTGACGTTTTATCCAAAACCAACAAATTTCGCCTACAACTGAATTCATTTTATATTTTTATTTTTTTTCGATACCCAGACAAAGAACCTTAACGACTCCCGGTATATTCTGATCCGATATTGAAAAACATATTTTTTTTTTTAATTACAATTTTGCAAAAAAAATCCCGGTCAGATTGATTTTAACATAAAAAAATTCTCTTTTGTTATTTCCAGTGAACCTATCAAAAAAAACAATCTTGATTATAATTGAGATACTCTCCCCAAATGAAAAAATATGGAATAGTCACCTAAATCGATATCAATACATCAAATGTGATTTCAACTTGACAAGGGCTGGGTATTGCTAATCAAAAACAATATGGTCAATACCAAATTGAACCCTCTATTAAATGAGACGTCATTTTTGTGGGTTAACGTCGGTTTTCTTTTCGATTTCTTTTATTAATTTATTTGTTTAATATCGAGATATGCTAGTTTTTTCATAATTATTCTAGTATTAGCTAACCTGTGAAGTTTCTAAGATTCCGTTGACCTTTTTCGCGTGAAAGGTAAAACATAAATTTGTAATATCCGCCATCGATGTTTAAAACTTCTTTTTATTTTGTATTCGTAAATTAACCGAAAAACCAAATAAAACTTGAAAGAATTCACTTTGCTAAATATTATCATTATGGTGCGTTATGACCGCCGCCAAAAACATATGATACAACATTCAATTTCTATTTAAATACCATTTTCCACCCACATTTTTTCCCCTACTACCTTTTCTCTCCCACTATTTCCTATCTTATACTTTTTTCAAGCCCCTCTAAACCGCTAGCTTTTTCTTCCCCAAACTATCCTACTCTAACCAGACTCCGGAAGAAATATACAAAGTTGCCTGTCGCGCCCCGGAATCGAACCCGCACCTCCGATCGCGGCTCGGCTGAACCACCCAGGAGGCATCAACTTCGCCGAAATAAATATATATTTCCCATACTCGGGTAAACTATCTTTATTTTGGTTTTCAAATATGATTGTTTTTATTTGCGTCTTTTTCTTATTTTTTAAAACAAAAAATTTAAAATTTAAAAATTATTTATTTACTTTAAATTTGTCAATAACGGGTTTCCGGCTTTTCCCCGCCACTGGCTAGGTGGCGCTGACGTTTTCCCAAAAACCTTTCATAACCGCTCCTGTTTCTTTTTATATTTTTATTTTTGATACCCAGACAAAACCTTTTTACGACTCCGCGTATATTCTAGATACCAATTTAAAAAAAATTTTTTATTTTTTTAATTAACTTTGCAAAAAATCGCGTCGATTGATTTTAATCAAAAATTTTTTCTTCAACCGTTAGTCATTATACAGTGAACCTATCGAAAAAAAACAATATCGATTATAATTGAGATACTCTCATACCAAATAAAAAATGGAATAGTCGAGCCTAAATCGAATCAAAACATACAAATGGATTTAACCCAGACAAGGGTGGTCGTATTTTAATGATTAATAAACAAATATGGTCAAGTCAGCCTAAATTAAATCCTTATTAAATGAGACGCAACTTTGCGGTGTCAACGATCGGATGTCTTTTCAAGATAAATTCTTATATTAATTTATTTGTTTAATATACGAATATCATATAGATTCTTTTTAATGGTCTATTCATATATTACTAGACCATGTGAAGTTTCGTAAATTCCGTTGACAACTTTTCGCGTGAAAGAGCTACAAACATAAGGGCCCCGTAATCACCCGCCTAATTTTCAAAACTTCCTCACATTTTTGTATCCATTACAAATTCACACCAAATGAATTAAGGAAAGAATTCACTTTGCTAAAATATTATTTAAAGCAGACCGCCGCCTAAAAACATAGCAAATTAATTTCTTTAAATACCTTTTTTTCCCCTACATATTTTTCCCTACCTCTTTTCTACTCTATATATTTCCTATCATAAACATATATTTCCAATTCCCCAATACTAAGCCAGCAGCATTATTCTTACCCTTCTATCCCTGTTAAACCAGACTGGGTCAGACAAGTAACAAAGTTGCCTGTGCCCCCCGAAAATCGAACCCGACCTCGGATCCGGAGCGGTCGCTAACCATTTGGGCCACGGGGCGTCAACTTGCCGAAATAAAAGTATATTGTTCCCCATGGGAACACTTTTTTTGGTTTTTCAAGTATCATCGTTTTTTATTAATGGGTCAAAATTTTTCTTATTACAAAACGAGAAAAAATGTTAAAAAAAAAAAATAAAATATTTATTAACTTTAAATTTCGATCTTCATTTTGGTTCGCGTGCGCCACACGCCCAGGCGGTGGCGCTGAGTTTATCCAAAACCAATACCTTTCGCCTTAACTTAATTTTTTTATTTTTATTTTTTTGATACACCAGACAAAGACCCGCTCCGGTATATTCAGATACCGATATGTGAAAACATATTTTTTATTTAATTACACATTTTGCAATAAAATCGCGTCAGATTGATTTTAACCAAAAAAATTTTCTTCAACTCGTTGGTCATTATCAGGAACCATCGAAAAAAAAACAATTTGATTATAATTGAGATATTCAACCAAATAAAATAAATAGTCGAGCCCCAAACGATATCAATACATACAAATGTATTTCAACTTGACAAATTGGTCGTTTGTAATGCGTTAATAAAATAGGTTAGTCCAGCCTAAATTGACCCTCTTTAAATGAGACGTCATTTTGGGTTCAACAGTCGTTTTCGTTTTCATAGATAAATTTAATTAATTTATTTTTTTATGAGATATATATAGATTCTTTTTCATGGTCTTTCTAGAATTAGCTATGACCATTGGAAGTTTCTGATTGTGACCTTTTGCGGAAAGAGCTACAAACATAAGTGCGCAAATCACCCCGCCATCGATTTTCAAAACTTTTACATTATTTTATCATTCAGTAAATTAACCGAAACCAAATAAATACTATGAAAAATTCCTTTGCTAAATAACAGGTGGTTATGCCCCCAATGCAAAAAAACATTAATTTTTTCTTTTAAAATATTTTTTTTCCACCCCTATTTTACCCCTACCTCTTTTCCCCTTCTATTTCTATCTTATATTTTTTCCCTTAAGTCAAGCCTAGCTGCTTTATTCTTACTCCTAAACATCCCCTACTATAACCAGACTCGGCGGTCAGAAACTTTTAAAGTTGCCTGCCCCCGAGAACGCCCGATCGATCCGGCTGCTGAACCACGGACGGGGCGTCAATATACCCGAAATAAATGAATATATTTACAATACCATGGTAAACTATCTTTATTTTTTTTTTTTTCAAATATGCATTTTTTTATTTATGGGTCAAAATTTTTTCTTATTATTTTATAAACGAGAAAAAAAAAATTTAAAAATAAAATATTTAACTTTACAATATTCGATCTTACATACTGCGGTTCTTTTCCCACACGCCACTGAGCTCGGTGGCGCTGACGTTTTATCCAAAACATTTCCCAATCCGCCTCAACTGTAATTCATTTTTATTTTTTTATTTTTCGATACACCGAACAAAATTTGACTCCGGTATATTCTAGATACCAATATTTAAAAAAATTTTTTTTTTTTTAATTAACTTTTGCCAAAATCGCGTCAGATTGATTTTAATCATAAAAAATTTTTCTTCAACATCGTTGGTTTATACAGTGAACCATGTAAAAAAAAAATATCGATTATAATTGAGATCTTCAAATAAAAAATATGGAATAGTCGGCCTAAATCGATTCAAAACATAAAAATGGATTTCAACGAAACGGTGGTCGTTTCAATTAATAAAAAATTGGTCAAGTCCAGCCTAAAATTAAATCCTCTATTAAATGAGACGTCATACTTTGGGTTAACAGATCGGATAGTCTTTTCGGTAAATTTTTTAATTTTGTTTAATATACGAATATGATATAGTTTTTTAATGGTCACATAATGATGACCAGTGAAGTTTCGTAAGATTCCGTTGAAACTTTTCGCGTGAAAGAGTACAAACATAATGCCGTAATCACTCCGCCATCGATATTTCAAAACTTCCTGCACATTATTTGATCATTAAAAATTAACACGAAACCAAATGAATTACAGGAAAGAATTCACTTTGCTAAAATATTATCATTATGGTGGTTATGACCGCCCATACAAAAACATATGATACAACATTAATTTTCTATTTAAATACCTATTTTTTTTCCACCTACATATTTTTTCCCACTCCTTATTCTACTCTATTTTTTTATCATAATACATATTTTAATTGCCCCCAGTAAAGCCTGGCTGTTATTCTTCTCCCAAATCCCACGTACTAACCGACCGGCGGTCAGACAACTTTTAAAAGTTGCCTGTCGCCCCCGGAAATCGAACCCCGGCTCGGATCGCGAAAGGTCGACTAACCACTAAGCCCGGACAGCAATATCGCCAAATAAATGATATATATTTACACAACCCGGGGTGAACTATCTTTATTTTTGGTTTTTTCGACACGTTTTTATTAAAAGGCGCAAAATTTTCTTATTATTTTAAAACGAGAAAAAAATGTTAAAAAAAAAAAAATAAAATATTTATTAACAAATTTCGATCTTACATACTTCGGTTCGCGTTGCCCTTCCCGCCACTGGTACGGTTTGGGGACGTTTTATCCAAAAAACCTTATAAATCTTCGCCTTCAACTGAATTCATTTTTTATATTTTTATTTTTTCGTACCCAGACAAAGACCTTAAACTCCGCGTATATTCAGATACCGATATTGTAAAACATATTTTTTTATTTAATTACATTTGCAATAAAAATCGCGTCAATTGATTTTTAATCATAAAAAATTCTCTTCAACATCGTTGTCATTTAAAGTGAACCTATCGTAAAAAAAAAAAAATATTGATTATAATTAGATACTCTCATACCAAATGAAAAAATGGAATAGTCGAGCCTAAATCGTATCAATACATAAAATGTGATTTCAAAACAGAAAGGGTGGTCGTTTGCTAATGCTTAATAAACGTTGGTTAAGTCCGCCTAAATTAACCCTCTATTAAATAGACGTCATCTTTAGGGTGTCACAATCGGTTTTCGTATTTCATAGATAATTTCTTATTAATTTATTTGTTTTTATACGAGATATGTATGATTCTTTTCATGGTCTTTCTGTATTTTATGACCTGAAGTTTTAATTCCGTTGACAACTTTTCGCGTGAAAGAGCTACAAACTAAAGTGCGCCAGTAATCACTCCGCCATCGATTTTCAAAACTTTTAGCACAATTTTTGTATATTCGAAATTAACACGAAAACCAAATGAAATACTGGAAAAATTTTTAAAATATTATCATTATGGTGCGTTATACCCCCAAACAAAAAATGTAAAAATTAATTTTCTATTTAAATATATTTTTTTCCACTACAATTTTCCCCCTACTATCTTATTCTCTTACCTATTTCCTATCATAATAATATTTTAATTGCCCCCAAGTCTAAGCCTAGCTGCATTATTCTTCCCCTTAATCTTCCCTACTACTAACCAGACTCGGCGGTACAGACAACTATAAAAAGTTCCCGTCGCCCCCGCAAATCAACCCCGACCTCCGATCGCGGGTCGACTGAACCACAGGCCACGGGGAAATCAACTTCCAAAAATAAATGATAATATGTTACCTCTGGTAAAACATCTTTATTTTTGGTTTTTTCAAATTGCATTGTTTTTTTTTTTGGCTAAAATTTTTTATTATTTTAAAAACAGAAAAAATTTAAAAAAATTAAAAAATAAAATATTTTTACCTTACAATATTCGATCTTATGCGGTTCGCGTTGCCACCGCCACTGAGCTACGGTGGGTGACGTTTTATCCAAAACCCAAATCTTCGCCTACAAAGAATTCATTTTTATTTTTTTTTTCGATACCCAACGTTAACGCTCCGTGTATTTCTGAACCATAATTGAAAAACAATTTTTTTTTTTATTTAATTACAAGCAATAAAATCGGAATTGATTTTAATCATAAAAAAAATTCTCTTCAATCGTTGTCTTATAGGGACCACGTAAAAAAAAACAATCTTGATTATAATTGAGATACCCTCATCCAAATGAAAAATATGGAATAGTCGAGCCTAAATCGATTCTACATACAAATTGATTTCAACTTAGACAAGGGCTTCGTATTGCTAATGGTTAATAAACAGATTGGTAAGTCACAAATTGCCCTCTATTAAATGAGACTCAACTTTAGCGGTTAACAGGTCGGTTTTTTATTTCTGATAAATTCTTATATTAATTTATTTGTTTAATATGAGAATATAGATTCTTTTGGTCTATTCTGTATATTAGCTATACCATGTGAAGTTTCAAATTCTTGGTTTTCGCGTGAAAAACTTCATAAGTCTTTCACTCCCATCATTTTCAAAACTTTACCTTATTTGTATCTCAGAAATTTAAAAACCAAATGAAAATAAAAAAATTCCTTTGCTAAAATATTATCATTTGGTGGTTATGACCGCCCCATCAAAAATGATACAACATTCAATTTTCTTTTAAATCCTATTTTTTTTCCCTACATATTTCCCTACTCCTTTTCTCTTTACATATTTCCTATCATTATACTTATATTTCTAAATTCCCTCGATTTAAAATGCTAATTTTTACTCCTAAATCTCCCCGTATAACCAATCCGGGGCACAGACAACTATCAAAGTTTTCGCCCCCGAAATCGAACCCGCACTCGATCGCGAAGCTCAAACCCTAAACCCGGGGCGTCCTTCGCCGAAATAAATATATAATATACCTCCGGTAAACTTCTTTTTTTGGTTTTTTCAAATAATTGTTTTTATTTTGCTCAAAATTTTTTATTTTTCAAAACGAAAAAATGTTAAAAAATTTAAAAATAAAATTTTTTCTTTTTTGATCTTCAACGGTTCGGGTGTGCCGCACCCCACTGAGCGGGGCGTGACGTTTTATCCAAAACCTTATACATAATCTTCCCAACCTTAATTCATTTTATATTTTTTTTTTCGATACCCAGACAAAGACACTTTGCCCCTATTTTCTGTACCTTGTCATTTTTTTTTTTTTAATTCAATTTTGCACAAAATCCTCAGATTGATTTTAATCATAAAAATTTTCTTCAACATCGTTGGTCATTATACAGTGAACCTATCGTAAAAAAACAATATCGATTATAATTGAGATATCTCATCCAAATAAAAAATATGGAATAGTCGGCCTAAATCGATATCAAACATACAAATGTGATTTCAACTTAGACAAGCGGCTGGTCGTATTTCTAATGCATTAATAAACAAATATGGTCAAGTCCAGCCTAAATTAAATCTCTATTAAATGAGGCTCATCTTTGGCGTGTCCTTAGATCGGATAGTCGTATTTCATAGATAAATTCTTAATTAATTGTTGTTTAATATACGAGATATGCATATAGATTCTTTTTAATGGTCTATTCTAGTATATAGCTATGACCATTGAAGTTTCGTAAGAATTCCCGTTGACAACTTTTCCGGTGAAAAGGCTACAAACATAAATGCGCCAGTAATCCCTCCGCCATCGATATTTCAAAACTTCCTAGCCACATTATTTGTATCTTACAGTAAATTAACACGAAACCAAATGAATTACGAGGAAGAATTCACTTTGCTAAAATATTATCAGTATGGTGCGTTATGACCGCCGCACGGCACAAAACATATGATACAACATTCAATTTTCTATTTAAATACCTATTTTTTTCCACCTACATATTTTTCCCCTACTACTCTTATTCTACTCTATACTATTTCCTTCATAATACCATATATTTCTATGCCCTCACAAGCCTGGCTAGCTATTATTCTTACTCCTAAATCTATCCCTAGCGTACTACCAGACTCGGCGGTGCAGACACTATACAGTTGCCTGTCGCCCGCAGGAATCGAACCCGCGACCTCGGATCGGAGCAGTCGACTGAACCACTAGCCACGGAGGCAGTCAACTTACGCGAAATAAATGATATATAGTTACATACTCATGGTGAACTATCTTTATTTTGGTTTTTTCAAGTATGCATCGTTTTTTATTAATGTCGTCAAAATTTTCTTATTATTTCAAAACGAGAAAAATGTTAAAAATAAAAAATAAAATATTTATTAACTTTACAATATTCGATCTTACATACTTCGGTTCGCGTGCTGCCGCTACACGCCACTGAGCTCGGTGGCGCTGACGTTTTATCCAAAACACTTATACATAATCTTCGCCTTCAACTGTAATTCATTTTATATTTTTATTTTTCGATACACCAGACAAAGACACTTAACGACTCGCGTATATTCTAGATACCGATATGTGTAAAACATATTTTTTTATTTAATTACATTTTGCAATAAAATCGCGTCAGATTGATTTTAATCATAAAAAAATTCTCTTCAACATCGTTAGTCATTATACGAGTGAACCTATCGTAAAAAAAAAACAATATTGATTATAATTGAGATACTCTCGCCCAAATGAAAAATATGGAATAGTCGAGGCCTAAATCGATATCAATACATACAAATGTGATTTCAACTTAGACAAGTGGCTGGTCGTATTGCTAATGCGTTAATAAACAGATATGGTTAAGTCCAGCCTAAATTGAACCCTCTATTAAATGAGACGTCATACTTTAGCGGTGCTCAACTTAGATCGGATTTTCGTATTTCATAGATAATTTCTTATATTAATTTATTTGTTTAATATACGAGATATGCATATAGATTCTTTTTCATGGTCTATTCTAGTATATTAGCTATGACCATGTGAAGTTTCGTAAGATTCCGTTGACAACTTTTCGCGTGAAAGAGCTACAAACATAAGTGCGAGTAATCCTCCGCCATCGATATTTCAAAACTTCCTAGCACATTATTTGTATCATTACAGTAAATTAACACGAAACCAAATGAAATACTAGGAAAAGAACACTTTGCAAAAAACATTAGGTTTATGACCGCCGCAATGCAAAACATTGTAACAAATTCAATTTTCTATTTAAATACCTATTTTTTTCCATCATTTTTTCCCTACTACTTTATTTCACTTACACTATTTTATCATAATACATATATTTCCAATTGCCCCTGGTACTGCCCGCCAGTATTATTCTTACTCCTAAATCATCCTACGTATAACCAGACTGGCGGTCAGACAACATACAAAGTTGCCTGTCGCGCCCCGAAATCGAACCGCGACCTCCGATCGCGAAGCGTCGACTGAACCACCGGCCACGGGGCGTCAACTATCCAAAATAAATATATTTTACACTACTCATGGTAAACTATCTTTATTTTGGTTTTTTCAAAATGCATTTTTTTTTTTTAATTGCTAAAATTTTCATTTTTTAAAACGAAAAAATTTAAAAAATTAAAAAAATAAAATATTTATTTACTTTACAATTTCGATCTTACCTGCGGTTCGCGTGTGCCGCTCACGCCACTGGCTACTCCCTTTATCCAAAAAATTTACATAATCTTCGCCACCCCTGTTTTTTTTTTTTTTTTTTTCGATACCCAGACAAAAGACCCTTTTGATCGGATATTCAGATAGATATGTGAAAACTATTTTTTTTTTTTTAATTCTTTGCAACAAAATCGCGTCAGATTGATTTTAATCAAAAAAATTTCTCTTCAACATCGTAAGTCATCAGTGAACCTATCGTAAAAAAAAACAATATCGATTATAATGGATACTCTTCCAAATGAAAAATATGGAATAGTCGAGCCCTTGAATCAAAAACTACAAATTGTTTACTTGACAACGGCTGGTCGTATTTTAACATTTCAAATATGGTAAGTCCCCCAAATTAAATCCTCTATTAAATGAGACGTCTACTTTTAGGGTGTCAACAGATCGGATAGTCGTATTTCATAGATAAATTCTTATATTAATTTTTTGTTTAATATACGAGATATGGCAGATTTTTTTCTTGGTCTATTCTTAGTATATTAGCTGACCGTAAGTTTCGGGTTCCGTTGACCTTTTCGCGTGAAAGAGCTAAAACAAAGTGCGCTATTAATCACTCCGCCATCGATGTTTCAAAAACTTCCTAGCACACATTATTTGTATCATTACGGTAAATTAAAAACCAAATGAAATATGAAAAATTCACTTTGCTTAAAATATTATCATTATGGTGCGTTATGACCGCCGCACATGCAAAAACATATGAACAAATTCCAATTTTCTATTTAAATAAACCTATTTTTTCCACCCTACATATTTTAACCCTACCAATTTATTCTCCTCACCTTTTCCATCAATTATACTTATATTTCAATTGCCCCTACATTTACTAAGCCCAGCTTAGCTATTATTCTTACCCTAAATCTATCCTACGTACAAACCAGACTCGGCGGCACGAACAACTTCCAAAGTTGCCTGTCCGCCCCGCAGGAATCGAACCCGCGACCCGATCGCGAAGCTCGACTGGAACCACTAGGCCACGGGGAAACCTACCCGAAATAAATGATATATATAATTACACATAATTATGGTAAACTATCTTTATTTTTGGTTTTTTCAAATATTTGTTTTTATTTATGTGCATCAAAATTTTTTATTAAAAACAAAAATGAAAAAATTTAAAAATAAAATATTTATCAACTTTACAATATTCATTTTAATCTGGGTTCGCGTTTGGCCGCTACGCGCCCTGACTACGGTGGCGCTGAGTTTTTTTCAAAACACATACAAATCTTCGCCTCAACAATTATTTTTTATTTTTTATTTTTTTCGATACACCAGACAAAGACCTTTACGACTCCGTATATTCCGATACCGATATGGAAAAACAATTTTTTTATTTTATTTAATTACACATATTGCAACAAAAATCGGCAGATTGTTTTAATCATAAAAAAAAACTTTCAACATCGTTAGTCATTATACAGGAACCTATCGTAAAAAAAAACAATCTTGATTATAATTGAGATACTCTCATACCAAATGAAAAAATATGGAATATGATTTAAATCGATATCAATAATAAAAATGTGATTTCAACCACAAGGGTGGTCGTATTCAAGCGTTAATAAACAGATTGGGTAATCCGGCCTAAATTGAACCCTCTATTAAATGAGACGTCTTTTAGCGGTGTCAATTGATGATTTTCTATTTATAGATAAATTTTATATTAATTTATTGTTAAATAACGAGATAATATAGATTCTTTTTCATGGTCTATTCTGTATATTGCTTGACCATGTGAAGTTTCAAGATTCCGTTGACAATTTTGCGTGAAAGAGCTAAAACTAAGTGCGCTAGTAATCACCCGCCATCGATTTTCAAAACTTCCTAGCACAATTATTTGTAATTACAGTAAATTAACACAAAAATGAAATACTATGAAAGAATTCACTTTGCTAAAAATTTATCATTATGGTGCGTTATGACCGCCGCACATGCAAAAACATATGATACAACAATTAATTTCTATTTAAATACCTATTTTTTCCACCCACATATTTTAACCTACCACCTTATTCTACTCTACACTATTTCATCATTATACTTATATTTCAATTGCCCCTACAGTACTAGCCAGCTAGCTATTATTCTTACTCCTAAATCTATCCCTACGTATAACCAGACTCGGCGGTACAGACAACTATACAAAGTGCCTGTCGCGCCCCGCAGGAATCGAACCCGCGACCTCCGATCGCCGAAGCGGTCGACTGAACCACCTAGGCCACGGAGGCACAACTATACGCCGAAATAAAGATATATATATTAACATACTCATGGTAAACTATCTTTATTTTTGGTTTTTTCAAATATGCATTGTTTTTTTATTTATGTGCGTCAAAATTTTTCTTATTATTTTATAAACGAGAAAAATGTTAAAAATTTAAAAAATAAAATATTTATTTACTTTACAATATTCGATCTACATACTGCGGTTCGGTGTTGCCGCTACCGCCACTGAGCTACGGTGGCGCTGACGTTTTATCCAAAAACACTTATACATAATCTTCGCCTAAACTGTAATTCATTTTATATTTTTTATTTTTTTTTCGATACACCAGACAAAGACACTTTACGACTCCGGTATATTCTAGATACCAATATGTGAAAAACATATTTTTTTTTTTTATTAATTACACATTTTGCAACAAAATCGCGTGATTGATTTTAATCATAAAAATTTCTTCACATCGTTAGTCTTTATACAGTGAACCTATCAAAAAAAAACAATACGATTATAATTGAGATACCTCATACCAAATAAAAAATATGGAATAGTCGAGCCCAAATCGATATCAAAACATACAAATGTGGATTTCAACTTAGACAAGCGGTGGTCGTATTCTAATGCATTAATAAACAAATATGGTCAAGTCCAGCCTAAATTAAACTTCTATTAAATGAGACGTCATACTTTAGCGGTGTCAACTTAGATCGGATAGTCGTATTTTTGATAAATTTTATATTAATTTATTTTTTTATACGAGATAGCATAAGATTCTTTTTAATGGCTATTTAGATATTGCATGACCGGAAGTTTGAAGATTCCGTTGACAACCTGAAAGAGCTAAAAATGGCCAGTAATCACCCGCCATCGATATTTCAAAACTTCCTAGACACATTATTTGATATTACAGTAAATTAAAGAAACCAAATGAAAGAGGAAAGAATTATTTTAAAAATATTATCATTATGGGCGTTTGACCGCCGCAATACAAAAATTGATACAAATTAATTTCTATTTAAAATACCTATTTTTTTCCACCCTACATATTTTTCCTACTTTTTATTCACTCTACACATTTCCTATCAATATATTTTATTTAAGCCCCTACAGTACTGCCGTAGCTATTTTCTTATCCCAAACTTCCCCCCAAACCAGACTTCAGAAACCAAAGTTTGTCGGCCCTGCAGGAATCGAACCCCGGACCCATGCGAAGGTGACTGAACCACAGGCCAGGAGGCAGTCAACTTACGGAAAAAAAATTATATATGTTACAATACCATGGTAAAAATCTTTTTTTGGTTTTTTTCAAAATCATTGTTTTTTTATTTAGGGCCAAAATTTTTCTTATTATTTTATAAACGAGAAAAATGTTAAAAATTAAAAAAAATTTTATTAACTTTAAATATTCGATCTTTTAATACTGGGTTCGGGTCCCAAACACGACTGACAGGTGGCGCTGAGTTTTATCCAAAAACACTTTAATAATTCGCTTAAACTGTAATTATTTTTATTTTTTATTTTTTTCGAACACCAAAAAGACACTTTACGACTCCAAGTATATTTAGATACCTATGTAAAAACATATTTTTTATTTTAT
Source organism: Lamproptera curius (assembly GCA_029286875.1). Classification (NCBI taxonomy): domain Eukaryota; kingdom Metazoa; phylum Arthropoda; class Insecta; order Lepidoptera; family Papilionidae; genus Lamproptera; species Lamproptera curius. The sequence goes on along the minus strand of JAGSMT010000416.1, from coordinate 103,233 downwards.
TTAATTAACATATTGCAAAACAAAAATCGCCAGATTGATTTTAATCATAAAAAAATTTCTCTTCAACATTTTCATTATACAGTGAACCTTTAAAAAAACAAATCGATTATAATTGAGATACTCTCATACCAAATAAAAATATGGAATATGAGCCTAAATCGATATCAAACATAAAAGTGATTTCAACTTAGACAAGGGCTGGTCGGGTTTTTAATGCATTAATAAACAAAATGGTCAAGTCCCCTTTAAATTAAACTTCAAATGAGAGTCATATTTTAGGGTGTCAACTTAGATCGGATAGTCGTATTTCATAGATAAATTTTATTTAATTTATTTGTTTAATATACGAAATGTAAGACTTTTAATGGTCTATTCTAGATATTAGCAGACCAGTGGTTTCAAGATTCCGTTGACAACTTTTGGAAAGAGACAAACAAAGTGCGCCAGTAATCCCCGCCATGATTATTTCAAAACTTCCTACACACATTATTTGTATCATTACAGTAAATTAACACGAAACCAAATGAATTACGAGGAAAGAATTCACTTTCAAAATATTATCATTATGGTGGTTATGACCGCCGCACACAAAAAAATAGATTAAAATTCAATTTTCTATTTAAATCCTATTTTTTCCACCCAATATTTTTCCCCACACTTATTCCCACTCTCACCATTTCCATCATAAAATATATATCTAATTGCCCCCAGACAAGTTAGCTAGCAATTCTTACCCAAACCCATCCCCGCTTAACCAGACTGGCGGTAAGAAACATACAAAGTTCCGTCGCGCCCCGAGGAATCGAACCCCGACCCGGATCGCGGGCGGTCGACTGAACCACTAAGCCACGGAGGGTCAACATACGGAAAAAATGATATATTGTTACAAACCATGGTGAACTACTTTATTTTGGTTTTTTAATGCATCTTTTATTAATGGCGAAAATTTTATTATTTCAAAACGAGAAAAAATGTTAAAAAATTTAAAAATAAAATATTTATTAACTTTACAATATTCGATCTTGCCACTTCGGTTCATGTATGTTGCTGCCACACGCCACTGAGCTTACGGTGGCGCTGATGTTTCATCCAAAAACACTTATACATAATCTTTCGCTCAACTGTAATCTATTTTATATTTTTTATTTTTTTCGATGACACCAGACAAAGACACTTAACGACTCCATGTATTCTAGATACTGATGGGAAACACATTTTTTTTTATTTAATTACACATTTTGCAATAAAAATCGCGTCAGATTGATTTTTAATCATAAAAAAATTCTCTTCAACATCGCTAGTCATTATACAGTGAACCTATCGTAAAAAAAACACGATTATAATTGAGATACCTCATACTAAATGAAAAATATGGAATAGTCGAGCCTAAATCGATATCAATACACAAATGTGATTTCAACTTAGACAAGGGCTAGTCGTATTGCTAATGCGTTAATAAACAGATATGGTCAAGTCCAGCTTCCAAATTGAACCTCTATTAAATGAGAGACGTCATACTTTTAAAGGTGTCAACTTAGGATCGGATTTCGTATTCATAGATAAATTTTATATTAATTCTATTTGTTTAATACGAGATATGCATATAGATTCTTTTCTTAATGGTCTACTCAGTATATTAGCTATGACCATGTGAAGTTTCAAGATCGTTGACAATCAACTTTTCGTGAAAGAGCTACAAACATAAGTGCGCCAGTAATCTCCGCCATCGATATTTTCCCAAACCATTATTATTTGTATCATTATTGTAAATTAACATGAAACCAAATGAAATACTAGGAAAGAATTCACTTTGCTGTAAATATTATGGTGCGTTATGACCGCCGCACATGCAAAACATATGATACAACATTCAATTTTCTATTTAAATACCTATTTTTTCCACCCACATATTTTACCCTACTACTCTTATTCCCCACTTCACACTATTTCCTATCATTATACTTATATTTCTACTGTCTCTACAGTACTCAAGCCCAGCTAGCTATTATTCTACTCCTAAATCTATCCCTTTACGTACTAACCAGCTCCGGCGGTACAGACAACTATAAAGTTGCCTGTCGCGCCCGCAGGAATCGAACCCGCGACCTCGATCGCGAAGCGGTCGACTGAACCACTAGGCCACGGAGGCAGTCAACTATACGCCGAATAAATGATATATGTTGCTACATACTCATGGTGAACTATCTTTATTTTTGGTTTTTTTCAAATATGCATTGTTTTTTATTTATGTGGGTGTCAAAATTTTTTCTTTATTATTTTATAAACGAGAAAAATGTTAAAAAATTTAAAAATAAAATATTTATTTACTTTACAATATTCGATCTTACATACGTGGTTCGCGTAAGCGCCGCCATCGCCACACTGAGCTACGGTGGCGCTGACGTTTTATCCAAAAACACTTATACATAATCTTCGCTCACAACTGTAATTATTTTTTATATTTTTTTTTTTTCGATACACCAGACAAAGACACTTAACGACTCCATAGTATATTCTAGATAATGATAAACATATTTTTTTTTATTTTAATTTCACATTTGCAAATAAAATCGCGCCGATTGATTTTAATCATAAAAAAAAAAAATCCTTCAACATCGTTAGTCATTACACAGTGAACCTACCGTAAAAAAAAAAAAACAATCTTTGATTATAATTGAGATACCTCATACCAAATGAAAAATATGGAATAGTCGAGCCCAAATCGACATCAATACATACAAATGTGATTTCAACTTAGACAAGTGGGCTGGTCGTAATAAGCACGCGTTAATAAACAGATATGTGAAGTCCAGCCCAAATTGAACCCTCTATTAAATGAGACGTCATACTTAGCGGTGTTAACTTAGATCGGATTTTCGTATTTCATAGATAAATTTCTATATTAATTATTTGTTTAATATACGATATGCATATAGATTCTTTTTCATGGTCTATTCTATATTAGCTATGACCATGCAGTTTCGCTGTAAGATCGCCGACAACTTTTCGCGTGAAAGAGTTACAAACATAAGTGCGCTAGTAATCACTCATCGATGTTTCAAAAAACTTCTCACATTTATTACCATTACAGTAAAATTAACACGAAACCAAAATGAAATACTATGAAAGAATTCACTTTGCTGCAACATTATCATTATGGTGCGTTATGACCGCCGTGCACATGCAAAAACATATGATGTTATTTTAATTTTCTATTTAAATACCCATTTTTTCCAATTATTTTACCCCTACCACTCTATTCTACTCTACACTATTTCCCATCATTATACCTCTATATTCTAATCGTCTCCTACAGTACCTGCTTCCAGCTAGTCATTATTCTTACCCTAACCCATCCCTATTGCATCAAATCATAGACTGGCGGGTACAGACAACTATACAAAGTTGCCTGTCGCGCCCCGCAGGAATCGGAACTCATGACCTCGATCGCGAAGCGGTCGACTGAACCACCAGGGCCACGGAGGCAGCCAACTATACGCCGAAATAAATGATATATATGTTACACATACCATGGTAAACTATCTTTATTTTTTGGTTTTTTTTCAAATATGCATTTTGTTTTTATTTATGTGCGCCAAAAATTTTTCTCTTATTATTTTATAAACGTGAGAAAAAAATGTTAAAAAATTAAAAAAAAATATTTATTAACTTTACAATATTCGATCTTACATACTGCAACGGCAGCTGCCATACGCCACTGAGCTACGGTGGCGCTGACGTTTTATCCAAAAACACTTATACATAATTCGCCTACAATCCTAAATTCATTTTATATTTTTTATTTTTTCGATACACCAGACAAAGACACTTTTACGACTCCGCAAGTATTCTAGATACCGATATGTGTAAAAAACATATTTTTTTTATTTTTTATTTAATTACACATATTGCAACAAAATCGCGTCAGATTGATTTTTAATCATAAAAATTTCTCTTCAACATCGTTAGTCATTATACAGTGAACCTATCAGAAAAAATAATATCGATTATAATTGAGATACCTCATACCAAACAAAAACATGGAAGAAGTCGAGCCTAAATCGAATAAAAATACAAATGTGATTTCAACTTAGACAAGCGGCTGGTCGTATTTCTAATGCATTAATGTAAACAAATATGGTCAAGTCCCGCCTGTCTAAACTTCTATGTCGAGACGTCATACTTAGCGGTGTCAACTTAGATCGGATAGTCGTACTTCATAGAGCAAATTTATATTAATTTATTTGTTTAATATACGAGATATGCATATAGATTCTTTTTAATGGTCTATTCAGCATATTAGCTTATGACCATGTAGTTTCGTAAGATCTGCTGACTCTTTCGCGTGAAAGAGCTACAAACATAAGTGCCAGTAATCACTCCGCCATCGATATTTCCCCAAAACTTCCCAGCACACACATTATTTGTATCATTACAGTAATTAACACGAAACCAAATGAAATAATACTAGGAAAGAATTCACTTTGTTAAAATATTATCATTATGGTGCGTTATACCGCACATGCAAAAACATATGATACAATATTCAATTTTCTATTTAAATACTCTTTTTTCCACCCAGCATATTTTTCTCCCCTACTACCTTATTCCCACTGGCACTACCATCATTATACTTATATTTCAATTGCCCCTACAGTACTAAGCCTTAGCTAGCTATTATTCTTACTCCTAAATCTATCCTTTACGTACTAACCAGACCTCGGCGGTACAGACAACGATACAAAGCGTTCGTCGCGCCCCGCAGAATCGAACCGCACTGATCGCGAAGCGGTCGACTGAACCACTCAGGCCACGGAGGCAGTCAACTATATACGCCGAAATAAATGATATATATGTTATGTACACCATGGTAAAACTATCTTATTTGGTTTTTTCAAATATGCATTGTTTTTTATTTGCGCGTCAAAATTTTATTATTTTATAAACGAGAAAAATGTTAAAAATTAAAAAAAAAAAATATTTATTAACTTACAATATTCGATCTACATGGCTGCGGTTCGCGTGTTGCCGCTAATACGCCACCGAAAGCTATGGCGCTGGATTGCCTTTATCCAAAACACTTATACATAATCTTCGCTCACAACTGTAATCATTTTATATTTTTATTTTTCGATACACCAGACAAAGACACTTTTACGACTCATGCATATTCTAGATACCGATATGTAAAACATATTTTATTTTATTTAATTATACATAGCTGCAACAAAAAACTGCGTCAGATTGATTTTAATCATAAAAAATTTTCTCCAACATCGTTAGTCATTATGGCAGTGAACCTATCAAAAAAAAAAACAATATCGATTATAATTGAGATACTCTCATACCAAATAAAAAACATGGAATAGTCGAGCCTAAATCGATATCAAACATACAAATGTGATTTCAACTTTAGACAAGCGGCTGGTCGTATTTCTAATGCATTACAAACAATATGTCAAGTCCTAAATTAAACTCTATTAAATGAGAGACGTCATACTAGCGGTGTCAACTTAGATCGGATAGTCGTATTTATAGATAAATTCCTTATATTAATTTATTTGTTTAATATACGAGGATATGCATAGATCTTTTTAATGGTCTATTCAGTATATTAGCTATGACCATGTGAAGTTTCGTAAGATCTCCGTTGACAACTTTTCGCGTGAAAGAGCTATTAAAACACAAGTGCGCCAGTAATCACTCCGCCATCGATATTTCAAAACTTCCTAGCACACATTATTTGTATCATTACAGTAAATTAACATGAAACCAAATGAATTACGAGGAAAGAATTCACTTTGTTGCATTGACATCATTATGGTGCGTTATGACCGTCGCAATATACAAAAATATAATATGATACAACATTCACTTTCATTTAAATACCTATTTTTTCCACCTGCTATATTTTTCCCTTACCACTCTTAGATTCTACTCTTTACACTATTTCCTATCATAATACATATATCTAATTGCTCACAGTACTGGTTAGCTAGCTATTATTCTTACTCCCAAATCTATCCCTTATTGCATTAACCAGACTCGGCGGTACAGACAACTATAAGCAAAGCGCCTCGTCGCGCCCGCAGGAATCGAACTCGCGACCTCGGATCGCGAAGCGGTCGACTGGAACCACTAAGCCACGGAGGCAAAATAACTATACGCCGAAATAAATGATATATATGCTATTACACCATGGTGAACTATCTTTATTTTTGGTTTTTTTTCATATGCATCGTTTTTTTATTTATTATGTGCGTCAAAAATTCTTCTTTATTATTTCAAAACGAGAAAATGTTAAAAAATTTAAAACAAAAAAAAAATATTTATTAACTCTTTACAATATTCGATCTTACATACTGGTTCATATGTTGCCGCTACACGCCACTGAGCTTACGGTGGCGCTGACGTTTTATCCAAAAACACTTTATACATAATCTTCGCTCTCAACTGTAATCATTTTATATTTTTTATTTTTTCGATACACCAGACAAAGACACTTAACGACTCATGTATATTCTAGATACCGATATGTGTAAAACATATTTTTTTTTTTATTTAATTACACATTTTGCAATAAAACTGCGTCAGGATTGATTTTTAATCATAAAAAAATTCTCTTCAACATCGTTAAATATTACACAGTGAACTCATCGTAAAAAAAACAATATTGATTATAATCGAGATACTCCTACACCAAATGAAAATATTATGGAATATTTTGTTTTAAATCGATATCATTACATACAAACGTGATTTCAACTCTAGGACAAGTGGCTAGTCGTAATGCTAATGCGTTAATAAACAGATATGTCAAGTCCAGCCTCTAAATTGAACCCTCTATTAAAATGAGACGTCATACTTTAGCGGTGTCAACTTAGATCGGATTTTCGTATTTCATAGATAAATTTATATTAATTTATTTGTTTAATATACGAGATATGTATATAGATTCTTTTTTAATGGTCTATTCTAGTATAATAGCTATGACCATGTGAAGTTTCGTAAGATCCGTTGACAACTTTTCGTGAAAGAGCTACAAACATAAGTGCGCCAGTAATCACTCCGCCATCGATATTTCAAAAACTTTAGCACACATTATTTGTATCATTACAGTAAAATTAACACGAAAACCAAAATGAAATACTAGAAAGAATCTCACTTGCTAAATATCATTATGGCGTGTTATGACCGCCGCACATGCAAACATATGATACAACATTCAATTTTCTATTTAAATACCTATTTTTTTTTCCACCCACATATTTCACCCCTACTACTCTTAATTTAATTTCACACTATTTCCTATCATTATACTTATATTTAATTGCCCTCACAGTACTAAGCCTAGCTAGCTATTATTCTTTACTCCTAAATCTATCCCTACGTACTAATCAGACTCGGCGGTACAGACAACCATACAAAGTTGCCTGTCGCGCCCTGCAGGAATCAAACCCGCGACCTCCGATCGCGAAGCGGTCGACTGAACCACTAGCCACGGAGGCAGTCAACCATACGCAAAATAAATGATATATGTTATTATACATACTCATGGTAAACTATCTTTATTTTTAGTTTTTTCAATTATGCAATGGTTTTTTTATTTATGTGCGTCAAAATTTTTTCTTTATTTATTTTAAAACGAGAAAAAATGTTAAAAATTTAAAAATAAAATTTATTAACTTTTTATTTTGACCTTAATATTTGGGTCTGGGGCCCACGCCACTGAGCTTACGGTGGCGCTGACGTTTTATCCAAAAACACTTTTAATTTTAAACAATTAATTTTTTTTCCCGCCTAAACCTTGTAACTATTTTTTAAAAAAATTTTTTTTTTAAAAAATTTTAAAAAAATCGCGCAGATTGATTTTAACAAAAAAATTCTTTCAACATCGTTACATTATACAGTGAACCCTTTAAAAAAAACAATATGATTATAATTGAGATACCTCAACCAAATAAAAATATGGATTATGAGCCTAAATCGATATCAAACATAAAATGTGGATTTCAATTTGACAAGGGCTGGTCATTTCTAATGCTTAATAAACAAAATTGGTCAAGTCCAAAAAAACCTCATTAAATGAGAGTCATACTTTAAATAACTTAGACGGATTGTATTTATAGAAAATTTTATATTAATTTATTTGTTTAATATAGAGATATGCAAAGATTTTTTTAATGGTCTATTCAATATTAGCTTTGACCATGAAGTTTCAAGATTCCGGAAATTTGCAAAGAGTTTAAAACATAAGTGCCAGAATCACCCGCCACGATATTTCAAAACTTCAGACACATTATTTTGATCATTACAGTTTAACACGAAACCAAATTACTAGGAAAGAATCACTTTGTAAAATATTATCATTATGGTGGTTTGACGCCGCAAAAAAAACATTGATAAACCAATTTTCTATTTAAATACCTATTTTTTTCCCCTTCATTTTTTCCCCTACTACCTTTTTCTACCTACACTATTTCCATCATTACTTAATTTCAATTGGCGACCAAGCTTCCAGCTGCATTATTTACCCCAAATCCATCCCTACGTAATTCAGATTCCGGCGGTACAGAAACTTAAAGGCCTTGCGCCCCAGGAATGCCCCACCCTGGATCGCGAAGCGGTCGACGAACCACCAGGCCACGGGGTAGTAACTTACGCCAAATAAAATATATATGTTACAATACCCATTAAACTATCTTTATTTTTTTTTTTAAATATGATTGTTTTTTTTAAAAGGTCAAAATTTTTCTTATTATTTTAAAAAAAAAAATGTTAAAAAATTAAAAAAAAATATTTATTAACTTTACAATATTCGATCTTTTCAACTGGGGTTCGCGGGGCCGCTAACCCACTGAGCTAGGTGGCGCTGACGTTTTATCCAAAAACACTTATACATTTTTCTCACAACTGTAATTCATTTTATATTTTTTTTTTTTCGAACACCGACAAAGAACTTTAGACCGTTATTCTGATACCCGATATGTTAAAAACATATTTTTTTTTTTATTTAATTACAAATTTGAACAAAATCGGTCAGATTGATTTTAATATAAAAAATTTCTTCAAATCGTTATCATTAAAAGTGAACCACAAAAAAACAATATCGAAAATTGAGATACTCCTAACCAAAAAAAAATATGGAATAGTATAAATCGATATCAAAACATACAAATGTGATTTCAATTAGACAAGCGGCTGGTCGTATTTCTAATGCATTTCAAAATGGTCAAGTCCGCCAAATTAAACCTCTAAATTTTGAATAATTTTAGGGTGTCAACTTAGATGTTGTATTTCAAATAAATTTTAATTTAATTTATTTGTTTAATAAAGAGATATGATAAGATTCTTTTAATGGCTATTCCAGTATATTAGCTATGACCAGGAAGTTTCGTAAGATTCCGTTGACAACTTTTCGCGTGAAAGAGAAAACATAATGCGCCAGAATCACCCGGCCATCGATATTTTAAACTTCCCAACTTATTTTATTCATAATTAACACGAAACCAAAAAAAAAAATTACTTTTAAAAAATTTATGGGCGTTATGACCGCCGACAACAAAAACATATGATAAAATTCAATTTTTCATTTAAATACCATTTTTTCCCACCTCAATTTTTCCCTACTACTTTATTCTAAACCCATATTTCCCATATAATACTATATTCAAGCCCCCAGTACTAAGCAAGTAACTCCCCAAACCATCCCACAAACCCCAGACCGGCGGCAGAAAACATAAAAGTTCCGTGCCCCGGGAACGAACCCGGACCTGGATCGCGAAGCGGCGACGAACCCACAAGCCAGGAGGGCCAACTATCCGAAATAAATGATAATATGTTAATACCATGGTAACATCTTATTTTTGGTTTTTTTCAATATGCATGTTTTTTATTTATGGTCAAAATTTTTCTTATTATTTTAAAAAACGAGAAAAAAAAAATTAAAAAAAAATATTTATTAACTTTCAATATTCGATCTTTAATACTTGGTTCGGTGGCCGCAACGCCACTGAGCTTAGGTGGCGCTGACGTTTTATCCAAAAAACACTTATTAAAACTTCGCCAACAATTCATTTTTTATTTTTATTTTTTGATACACCAGACAAAGACATTTTAAGACTCCGGAATTCAGATAGATATGTTAAAAAATATTTTTTTTTTTATTTAATTACAATTTTGCAAAAAAATCGCGTCAGATTGATTTTAATCATAAAAAATTTTTTCAACATCGTTAGTCTTAATGAACCAAAAAAAAACAAAGATTATAATTAATATTTCAACCAAATGAAAAATATGGAATAGTCGAGCCTAAATCGATATCAATACATACAAATGTGATTTCAACTTAGACAAGGTTGGTCGTATTCTAATGCGTTAATAAACAGATATGGTCAAGTCCAGCCTAAATTGAACCTCTATTAAATGAGACGTCATACTTTAGCGGGTCAACTTAGATCGGATTTTCGTATTTATAGATAAATTCTTATATTAATTTATTTGTTTAATATACGAGATATGCATATAGATTCTTTTAATGGTCTATTCTAGTATATTAGCTATGACCATGTGAAGTTTCGTAAGATTCCGTTGACAACTTTCGTGAAAGAGCTTACAAACATAAGTGCGCCAGTAATCATTCCGCCATCGATGTTTCAAAACTTAGCACACATTATTTGTATCATTACAGTAAATTGACACGAAACCAAATGAAATACTAGGAAAGAATTCACTTTGCTTAAAATATTATCATTATGGTGCGTTATGACCGCGACATAGAAAAACATATGATACAACATTCAATTTTCTATTTAATACCATTTTTTTCCACCTACATATTTTTACCCTACTACTCTTATTCCCACTTACACTATTTCATCATTATACTTATATTCTAATTGCCCCTACAGTACTAAGCCAGCTCATTATTCTTACTTCCAACTATCCCTTACGTACTAACCAGACTCTCGGCGGTACAGACAACCATAAAGTTGCCTGTCGCGCTCCGCAGGAATCAAACCCGCGACCTCCGATCGCGAAGCGGTCGACTGAACCACTAGGCCACGGAGGCAGTCAACTATACGCCGAAATAAATGATATATATGTTACATACTCATGGTAACTATCTTTATTTTTGGTTTTTTCAATTATGCATGGTTTTTATTTATGTGGTCAAAATTTTTCTTATTATTTAAAAACGAGAAAAAATGTAAAAATTCAAAAAATAAAATATTTATTTACTTACAATATTCGATCTTCACATACTGCGGTTCGCGTGTTGCCGCCACACGCCACTGAGCTACGGTGGCGCTGACGTTTTATCCAAAACACTTATACATAATCTCGCCTACAACTGTAATTCATTTTAATTATTTTTTTTTTCGATACACCAGACAAAGACACTTAACGACTCTGCGTATATTCTAGATACCGATATGTGTAAAACATATTTTTTTTATTTAATCACACATTTTGCAATAAAATCGCGTCAGATTGATTTTAATCATAAAAAATTCCTTCAACATCGTTAGTCATTATACAGTGAACCTATCGTAAAAAAACAATCTTGATTATAATTGAGATACTCTCATACCAAATGAAAAATATGGAATAGTCGAGCCTAAATCGATATCAATACATACAAATGTGATTTCAACTTAGACAAGTGGTGGTCGTATTGCTAATGCGTTAATAAACAGATATGGTCAAGTCCAGCCTAAATTGAAACCTCTATTAAATGAGACGTCATACTTAGCGGTGTCAACTTAGATCGGATAGTCGTATTTCATAGATAAATTTTTATATTAATTTATTTATTTTTAATATACGAGATATGCATATAGATTCTATTTCGTGGTCTATTCTAGTATGTTAAGCTATGACCATGTGAAGTTTCAAATCAATTCCATTGACAACTTTTCGCGTGAAAGAGCTTTCAAACATAAAGTGCGCCACAGTATTCACTCCGCCATCGATATTTCAAAAACTTCCTAGCACAATATTTGTAGCAATACAGTAAATTAACACGAAACCAAATGAAATACAGGAAGAATTCACTTTGTTAAAATATTAGCAGTTATGGTGCGTTATGACCGCCGCACATCTAAAACATGTAGTTCAACATTCAATTTCTGTTAAATACCTATTATTTTTCCAGCTACGCATATTTACTAACATTCTGTTCTACTCTACACTAGCTTCTATCATTATACTTATATTTCTAATTGCCGCTGCAGTACTAAGCTAGCTAATATAATTCTTACTCCTAAATCTATCCCTACGTACTAACCGGAACTCGGCTTGGTACGAACAACTATAAAGTTGCCTGTCGCGCCCGCGAAATCGAACCGCGACCTCCGATCGCGAAGCGATCGACCTGAACCACTGAGCCACGGGCAGTCAACTATGCGCCGAAATAAATGATATATGTTACACATACTCATGGTGAACTATCTTTATTTTTGGTTTTTTTTCAAATGTCGTGTTTTTTTATTATGTGCGTCAAATTTTTCTTATTATTTTGCAAAACAGAAAAATGTTAAAAATTAAAAATAAAATTTTTATTTACTTTACAATATTCGATCTTATATACTGCGGTATGCGTGCTGCCGCCACGCTTGCTGAGCTACGGTGGCGCTGACGTTTTATCCAAAAGCTGCCCGCCATAATCTTCGCCCTGACGCCAGATCATTTTTATATTTTTATTTTTTCGATACACCAGACAAAACACGCTTAACGACTCACGCGTATATTCTGATACCGATATGTGTAAAAACATATTTTTTATTTTTGTTTAATTACATTTGCAACAAAATCACGTCAATTGATTTTAATCCTTAAAAATCTCTTCAACATCGTTGAATCATTACAGTGAACCTGTCGTAAAAAAAACAATAATGATTATAGTTGAGATACTCTCATAACAAATAAAAATATGGAATAGTCGAGCCCTAAATCGATATCAATACATACAAATGTGATTTCAACTTAGACAGTGGCTGGTCGTATTGCTAATGCGTGCTCCGTAAGATATGGTCAGGATCAGCCCTAAAATTGAACCCTCTATTCGTGAGACGTCATACTTTAGCAGTCAGCTTAGATCGATGGTCATGTTCATAGATAAATTTTTATATTAATTTGTTGTTTAATACCGATGCCGCTTGATTTCTATTTATTGGTCTATTCACATGACTATGACCATATGAGTTTCGTCCAGATTCCATTGACAACTTTTCGCGTGAAAGGCTTTGAAACATAAGTGCGCCAGTATTCACTCCGCCATCGATGTTCAAACTTCCTGGCACACAATATTTGTATTATTACGGTACATTAACGAAACCAAATGAAATACGGGAAAATTCACTTTTCACAAATATTATCGGTATGATTTGGTGCGACTACGCTAAAAACGCCTTGATACAACATTCAATGATTTTCTATTCTGATACTGTTTTTTCCTGCCTTCATATTTCCCCTACTACTCTCATTCTATTCTCCTACACTATTTCCTATCATTATGCTTATATTTCTAATTGCCCCTACAGGTACTAAGCTAGCCAGCTATTATTCTTACTCTAAATCTGCTCCTACGTACTAACCAGACTCGGCGGTACGACAACTGTACAAAGTTGCCTGTCGCGCCCCGCGAAATCGAACCCGCGACCTCCGATCCGCGAAGCCAGTCACGACTGAACCACTGGGCCACGGAGGCGGTCAACTGTACGCCGAATAAATGATATATATGTTACATACTCATGGTGAACTATCTTTATTTTGGTTTTCAAGTGTGCATTATTTTTTTTATTTGTAATGCGTCAAAATTTTCTTGTATTTTTAAAACGAGAAAAATTTAAAAATACGATATTTATCAACTTTACAATATTCGATCTTACATGCCACTGCGGTTCGCGTGCTGCCGCTACGCCGCACTGAGCTGCAGTGGCGCTGACGATTTTGTCAAAAACGCTTATACATAATCTTCGCCTACAACTGTAATTCATTTTTTATATTTTTTATTTTTCGATACACCAGACAAAGACTGTTAACGACTCTGCGTACATATTCTACAAACCGATATGTAAAAACATGTTTTTATTTTTATTTTAATTACGCATTTGCAACAAAAAATCGCGTCGAAGATTGATTTTAATCATAAAAAAATTTCTCTTCAACATCATTAGTCATTGTAGTGAACCTATCTGTAAAAAACAATATTGATTATTGAGAAACTCTAATACAAACAAAATATGGAATAATCGAGCCTACATCGATATCAATCAATACGCACAAAATGTGATTTCAACTTAGACAAGTGGCTGGTCGTATTGCTAATGCATTAATAAACAGATGGTCAAGTCCAGCCTAAATTGAACTCCCTCTATTAAATGAGAGACGTCATACTTAGCGAATTGTCAACGAATCCGGATAGTCGTATTTCATAGATAAATTCTTATATTAATTTATTTGTTTAATATACGAGATATGCATTTAGATTCTATTTCATGGTCTATTCTAGTATATTATAGCTATGACCATGTAAAGTTTCGTCCAGATTCCGTTGACAACTTTTCGCGTGAAAGGCTTGAGCATACGTGCGCCAGTAATCACTCCCGCCATCGATATTTCAAAACTTCTAGCACACAGTATATGTGTGTACAGTGAGTGTACGAAACCAAATGAAATACGAGGAAAGATTCCTTTGCCAAATATTATCATTATGGTGCGTTATGACCGCCGCACAGCACAAAAGGCTATGTGATACAACATTCAATTTCTGTTTAAATACCTATTTTTTCCACCTACATATTTTACTACTCTTATTCTGTTCTACTCTACACTGTTCTATCCCATTATACTTATATTTCTAATTCCTTCACAATTGCTATTTAGCTAGCTATCATTCTTGCTCCTAAATCTATCCCTACGTACTAACCAGACTCGGTACGAACAATATATCTGAAGTTGCCTGTCGCGCCCCGCAGGGAATCGAACCGCGACCTCCGATCGCCGACGATGTTGAACCCACTAGGCCCACGGGGCGATCTTCTCGCCGGGGAATAAATGATATATATGTACACACATACTCATGGTGAACTATCTTTATTTTTTAGTTTTTTTTTTCAAGTGTGCATTGTTTTTATTTGTAATGCGTCAAATTTTTCTTGTTATTTTAAAACAGAAAAAAAATGTTAAAAAATTTAAAAATAAAATGTTATCAACTACAATAATCGATCTCTTACATGCTGCGGTTCGCGTGCCGCACTTTACGCCACTGAGCTACGGTGGCTGACGTTTATAAACGCCCATACATAATCTTCGCCTACAGCTTCAATTCATTTTTTATATTTTTATTTTTTTCGATACGCAGACAAGAACCCTTAACGACTCTGCGCGTATATTCTGACCGATATGTGTAAAACATATTTTTCATTTTTATTTTATTTAATTACACATTTTGCAACAAAAATCGTCAGATTGATTTTAATCATAAAAAAAAATTCTCTTCAACATCGTTAGTTATTATGATAAGCCCATCGTAAAAAAACAAAATTGACTATTATTGAGATACTCTCATACTAAACAAAAAATATGGAATAGTCGAGCCTAAATCGATATCAAAGCCATATAAATGCTGTTTAAACCAGACAAGTGGCTGAAGTCGTATTGCTAATGCATTAAGCAAACAGATATGGTCAGTCCAGCCTAAATTGAACCCTCTAATAAATGAGACGTCATACTTTAGCGGTGTCAACAGATCGAGATAGTCCGTATTTCATAGATAAATTTTCTCTAATTTATTTGTTTAATATACGAATATGCATATAGATTATTTCGTGGTCTATTCTAGTATATTAGCTATGACCATGTGAAGTTTCGTCAGATTCCATTGACAACTTTTCGCGTGAAAGAGCTTTAAACATAAGTGCGCCAGCCTTCACTCCGCCATCGATATTTCAAACTTCCTAGCACACAATATTTGTGGCCACGGTAAAATTAACACGAGAACCAAATGAATTAACTTTTACTAAATATTATCATTTATGGTGCATTACGACCGCCGCACATACAAAAGCTCTGCGTACAACATTCGATTTTCTATTTAAATACCTATTTTTTCCCACCCTACATCTTTACTACTACTCTTGTTCTATTCTACTCTACCATTTTCCTATCATACTTATATTTCTAATTGCTACAGTACTAAAGCTAGCTAGCTGTTATTCTTACTCTAAATCTATCCTACGTACTAACCAGACTCGGCGGTACGAACAACTATACAAAGTTGCCTGTCGCGCCCACCGAAATCGAACCGCGACCTCCGATCGCGAAGCGATCGACCAGTTTCCCGCAAACCCACGGAGGCAGTCAACTATACGCCGAAATAAATGATATATGTTACATACTCATGGTGAACTATCTTTATTTTTGGTTTTTTCAAGTATGCATTGTTTTATTTATGCGTCAAAAATTTTCTTATTATTTTAAAAACAGAAAAATTTAAAAAATACAATATTTATCAACTACAATGATCATGCTGCAGTTTCGCGTTAACACCCGCCCGCGCCTGAGCTACGGTGGCGCTGACGTTTTATCAAAACATATACATAATCTTCGCCTGCTGTAATTCCTTTCTGCTTTTGTTTTTTCGATACACCAGACAAAAGACTGTATGACTCTGCGTATATTCTACAAACCGATATATTGTAAAACATATTTTTTATTTTATTTAATTACACATTTTAACAAAATGCGTCAGATTGATTTTTAATCATAAAAAAAAAAATCTCTTCAACATCGTTAGTCATTATACAGTGAACCTATCGTAAAAAACAATATTGATTATTATTGGATACTCTAATACTAAACAAAAATATGGAATAGTCGAGCTAAAATCGATATCAATCAATACATACAAATGTGATTTCCAGCTTAGACAAGTGGCTGGTCGTATTGCTAATGCATTAATAAACAGATATGGTCAAGTCAGCCTAAATTGAACCCTCTATTAAATGAGACGTCATGCTTTAGCGGTGTCAACTTAGATCGGATAGTCGTATTTCATAGATAAATTCTTATATTAATTTATTTGTTTCAATATACGAGATATGCATTTGGATTCTATTTCATGGTCTCTATTCTAGTATATTATGACCGTATAAAGTTTCGTCGATTCCGTTGACAACTTTTCGCGTGAAAGGCTTGAACATAAGTGCGCCAGTAATCACTCCGCCATCGATATTTCAAAACACACAATGTAATGTATTACGACAATTAACACGAAACAAATGAAGTATACGAGGAAAGAATTCACTTTATAAAATATTATCATTATATGGTGCATTATGATACGCCGCACATACAAAACATGTGATACAACGTTCAATTTCCTATTTAAATACCTATTGTATTTTTTTCACCACCATATTTTACCCCTACTACTCTTATTCCTGTTCTACTCTACACTATTTCCTATCATTATACTTATATTTCTAATTGCCCTACAGTACTAAGCTAGCTAGCTATTATTCTTACTCTAAATCTATCCCTACGTACCTAACCAGACTCGGCGGTACGAACAACTATACAAAGTTGCCTGTCGCGCCCCGCAGAATCGAACCGCGACCTCCGATCGCGAAACGTCGACGAACCGACCAGGCCACAGGCGATCAACTATACGCCGAAATAAATGATATATATATTACATACTCGCGGTGAACTATCTTTATTTTTTTGGTTTTTCAAATTGTGCATTGTTTTTTTATTTGCGTCAAAATTTTTCTTATTATTTTAAAAACGAAAAAATGTTAAAAAAATTAAAAAAAAAAATATTTATCAACTTTACAATATTCGATCTTGTACGCGGTTCGCGTGCTGCCGCTACACGCCACTGAGCTACGGTGGCGCTGACGTTTTATCAAAAACGCATACATGATTAATGCGCTACAACTGTAATTCATTTTATATTTTTTATTTTTTCGATACACCAGACAAAGACACTTAAACTCTGCATCCCTATTCTACAAACCGATATGTGTAAAGCTTGCCTTTCTTTTATTTAAAATTACACATTTTGCAACAAAAATCGCGTCAGATTGGTTTAATCATAAAAATTTCTCTTCTACATCGTTGCGTCATTATACGATGAACCTATCGTAAAAAAAACAATATTGATTATTATTGAGATACTCTCTCATAAACAAAAAATATGGAATAGTCAGTCTAAATCATTATCAATCAATACATACAAATGTGATTTCAACAGACAAGTGGCTGGTCGTATTGATAATGCGATGTAATAAACGAATATGGTCAAGTCAGCCCTAAGAATGGGCCTCCATTAAATGAGACGTGATACTTTAGCCGGTGTCCTTCTAAGATCAGATAGTCGTATTTCATAGAAAATTCTTATATTAATTTGTTGTTTAATACTACGAAGATATGCATATAAGATTCTATTTCATGGTCTATTCTAGTATATTAGCTATGTCATGTAAAATTTCGTCAGATTCCGTTGACAACTTTTCGCGTGAAGGAAGCAAAACATAAATTGCGCCAGTAATCACTCGCCATCGGTATTTCAAGCACCACAACACCCACAATATTTGTATTACATTAAAATTATACGAAAGCAAATGAAGCCACGAGAAGAATTCACTTTGCTAAAATATTATCATTATGGTGCGTTACTTGACCTGCATACAAAACATATGATACAACAACAATTTTCTGTTACTTAATGCCTCTTTCCACCTACATATTTTGCCCTACTACTCTTATTCTGCTTCTCTACTGTATTTTCCTATCATTTTTATACTTATATTTCTGATACCCCTACAGTACTAACTGGCAGCTATTATTCTTACTCTAAATCTATCTACCTTCTAACCGAACTCGGCGGTACGAACAGCCTTAAAGTTGCCTGTCGCGCCCGCGAAATCAACGACCGCGACCTCCGATCGCGAAGCGGTCAAACTGAACCACTTACTAGGCCACAGGCGATCAACTATCGCGAAATAAATGATATATATGTTACACACATACTCGCGGTGAACTATCTTTGTTTTGTTTTCAAGTGTGCATTGTTTTTGTTGTGCGTCAATTTTTATGTGTTTAAAAACGAAGAATTTAAAAAATACAATGTTATCAACTGCAATATTCGATCTTACATGCGGTTCGCGTGCTGCCGCTACGCCACTGAGCTACGGTGGCATGACGTTTCATCAAAAAACCTTATACATAATCTTCGCCACCACAACATAATTCAAACTTTTGTTTTGTTTTTCGATACGCAGACAAGACGTGGCACGACTCTGCGTATATTCTACAAACCGATATGTGTAAAAAACATATTTTTTATTTTATTTAATTACACATTTGCAACAAAATCGGCGTCAGATTGATTTTAATCGCAAAAAAATCTTCAACATCGTTGGCGTCATTATACAGTGAACTGTCGTAAAAACAATAACGTTATTATTGAGATACTCTATGCAAACAAAAGTATGAATGGTCGAGCTAAATCAGTATCAATCAATACACATACAAATGTGATTTCCAGCAGACGAGTGGCTGGTCGTATTGCTAATGCATTAATAAAGCAGATATGGTCAGTCAGCCCTAAATTGAACCTCTATTAAGCGGACGTCATACTTTGTGATTGTCGCTTAGATCGGATAGTCGTATTTCTTGAATAAATTCTTATATTAATTTATTTGTTTATGCGAGATATGCATTTAGATTCTATTTCGCTTGGTCTATTCTAGTATGATAGCTATGACCATGTAAGTTTCGTCGAATTCCGTTGACAACTTTTCGCGTGAAAGAGCTTCGAAACATAAGTGCCAGTAATCGCACTCCGCCATCGATATTTCAGGCTTCCTAGCACACAATATATGTATTATTACAGTAAATTAACACGAAACAAATGAAATACGAGAAGAATTCCTTTGCCAAAATATTATCATTATGGTGCGTTATGACCGCCATACAAAAACATATGATACAACATTCAATTTTCTATTTAAATACCTATTTTTTCCACCTACATACTTACCCCTACTACTCTTATTCTATTTCTACTCACCACTATTTCCTATCATTATACTTATGTTTCTAGTGCCCCTACAGTACTAAGCTAGCTAGCTGTATTCTTACTCTAAATCTGTCCCTACGTACTAACCAGACTCAGCGGGTACGAACAACATACAAAGTTGCCTGTCGCCCCGCGAAGATCGAGCCACGACACTCCGATCGCGGCAGTCGACTGAACCGGTAAGCCACGAGGCAGTCAACTGTACGCCGAAATAAATGATATGTATGTTACACATACTCATGGTAGACTAATATCTTTATTTTGGTTTTTTCAAGTGTGCATTGTTTTTATTTATGTGCGTCAAAATTTTTCTTATTATTTAAAAACGAGAAAAATTTAAAAATACAATATTTATCAACTTTTACAATATTCGATCTTACATCTGCGGTTCGCGTGCTGCCGCTACGCCACTGACTACGGTGGCATGACGTTTTATCAAAACACTTATACATATTCTTCGCCTGCAACCCGTTTCAACACCTTTTTATTTTTCGATACGCAGACAAAGACGCCAGCGACTCTGCGTATATTCTACAAACCGATATGATAACCAAAAACATATTTTTATTTTATTTAATTACATTTTGACAAAATCGCGTCAGATTGATTTTAATCGCCAAAAAAAAAATCTCTTCCTTGTCGTTAGTCATTGTAGTGAACCTATCGTAAAAAACAATAGCCGGTATTATTGAGATACTCTGTACTAAACAAAAACAGGATAGTCGAGCCTAAATCATTATCCAATCAATACATACAAATGTGATTTCAACTTGAACAGAGTGGCTGGTCGTGCCTTAATGCATTAATAAACAGATATGGTCAAGAGTCCAGCCTAGAACCAGGCCTCTATTAAATGAGACGTCATACTTTAGCGGTGTCAGCAGATCGGGATAGTCGTATTTCATAAGATAAATTCTTATAATTTATTTGTTTATTGTGAGGGATGCGTTTGGTTCTATTTCATGGTCTATTCTAGTATATTAGCTATGATATGTAAAGTTTCATCAGATTCCGTTGACAACTTTTCGCGTGAAAGAGCTTGAAACATAAGTGCGCCATTAATCCTCCGCCATCGATATTTCAAACTTCCTAGCACTGTGTATTATTACGGTAAATTAACACGAGTAAATGAATACGAGGAAAAAATTCACTTTGCCAAAATATTATCATTATGGTGCATTAAGCCGCCGCACGTAAAAACATATGATGCAACATTCGATTTTCTATTTAAATACCTATTTTTTTCCCGCCGTATTTTTACCCTACTACTCTTATTCTGTTCACCTCTACTATTTCCTATCGTTATACTTATGTTCTAATTGCCCTACGGTACTAAGCTAGCTTCAGCTATTATTCTTACTCCTAAATCTATCCTACGTACTAACCAGACTCGGCGGTACAGACAGCTATACAAAGTTTGCCTGTGTCGCGCCCGCGAGAATCGGGCCGCGACACTCCGACATGAAGCGGTCGACTGAACCGATAGAGCCACGGGCAGTCAGCTATACGCCGAAATAAAGTATTATATATATTACACGCCTCGCTGGTGAACTATCTTTATTTTTGGTTTTTCAGAGTATTGCATTGTTTTTTATTTGTGTGCGTCAAATTTTTCTTGTTATTTTAAACGAGAAAAAAATGTTAAAAAAATTTAAAAAATAAATATTTATCAACTACAATAATCGATCTTACATACTGCCGTTCGCGTGCTGCCGCCCGCCGCTGAGCTACCGGTGGCGCTGACGTTTTAATCCAAAACCACTTGTCCATATTCTTCGCCTACAACTGTAATTCATTTTATATTTTTTGTTTTTTCGATACACCAGACAAAGACCTTAACGACTCTGCTTATTCTACAAACCGACAATAAAAACCTGTTTTTATTTTATTTAATTACACATTTTGCAACAAAAATCAGCGTCAGATTGATTTTAATCATAAAAAATTTCTCTTCAACATCGTTAGTCATTATACAATTGAACTATCGTAAAAACAATATTGATTATTATTGAGATACTCTCATACTAAATAAAATATGAATAGTCGAGCCTAAATCGATATCAATCCAATACATACAAATGATTTCAACAGACAGTGGCTGGTCGTATTGATAATGCATTAATAAACAGATATAGTCAGTCCAGCTAAATTGAACCCTCCAGTAAATGAGACGTCATGCTGGCAGTGTCAACAGATCGGATAGTCATATTTTCATAGAAAATTCTTATATTATTTGTTTAATATACGGATATGCGCCATGAATTCTATTTCATGGTCTATTCTAGTATATTGGCTATGACCATGTAAAGTTTCGTCAGATTCCGTTGACAACTTTTCGCGTGAAGAGCTTGAAACATAAGTGCGCCAGTAATCACTCCGCCATCGATATTTCAAAACTACAACTTTTAATGTTGTATTATTACAGTAAATTAACACGAGGCAAATGAAATACGGGGAAAAATTCCACTTGCTAAAATATTATCATATGGTGCGTGCGACCTGCACATACAAAACATATGATGCAACATTCAATTTTCTGTTTGGCCTATTTTTTCCACCTACATGTTTTACCCCTACTACTCTTATTCCTTCTACTCTGCACTATTTCTGTCATTATACTTATGTTCTAATTACCCCTACGGTATTCAAGCTGGCTAATATTATTCTTACCTCTAAATCTATCCTACGTACTAACCAGACTCGGCGGTACGAACAACTATACAAAGTTGCCTGTCGCGCCCGCAAAATCGAACCCACGACCTCCGATCGCGAAGCGATCGACTGAACCACACTAGGCCACAGGGCGACGTCAACTATACGCCGAAATAAATGATATATATATTTACACATACTCATGGTGAACTATCTTTATTTTGTTTTTTAAGTGTGCATTGTTTTTTTATTTATGTGCGTCAAAATTTTCTTATTATTTTAAAAACGAAAAAATTTAAAAATACAATATTTATCAACTTTACAATATTCGATCTTACATGCTGCGGTTCGCGTGCTTGCCGCTACACGCCCGAGCTACCAGTGGCGCTGACGTTTTATCAAAACACTTATACATAATCTTCGCCCTACAACTGTAATTCATTTTTATATTTTTATTTTTTCCGATACACCAGACAAGACTGTTAACGACTCGTATATTCTACAAACCGATATGTGTAAAACATGTTTTTATTTTATTTAATTACGCGTTTTGCAACAAAAATCGCGTCAGATTGATTTTAATCATAAAAAAAAATCTCTTCCAACATCGTTAGTCATTATACAGTGAACCTATCGTAAAAAAAACAATATTGATTATTATTGAATACTCTAATACTAAACAAAAAAATATGGAATAGTCGACCTAAATCGATATGTTAATACGCTGAAATGTGATTTCAACTTGAACTGAAGTGGCTGGTCGTATTGCTAATGCATTAATAAACAGATATGGTCAAGTCCAGCCTAAATTGAACCCTCTATTAAATGGAGACGTCATACTTTAGCGGTGTCAACAGATCGGATAGTCGTGTTTTCATGAATAAATTCTTATATTAATTTGTTTGTTTAATATACAGAGATAATATAATTAAATTCTATTTCATGGTCTATTCTAATTGTATTAGCTATGACCATGTGCGAAAATTTGTCGATTCCGTTGACAACTTTTCGCGTGAAGAAACTTGGAAACATAGTGCATGATAATCACTCCGCCATCGATATTTCAAAACTTCTAGCACAACCATATGTGTGTACAATGAAATTAACACGAAACCAAATGAAATACAGCGAGGAAAAGAATTCACTTTAAAATATTATGTTATGATTGCGTTACTTGACCGCCGCGCCTGAAACATATGATACAACATTGATTTCTATTCCCAAATACCTATTTTTCCACCTGTTTACCCCTACTGCCTCTTATTCTATTCTACTCACTATTTCTATCATATACTTATATTTCTAGTGCCCCTACAATTCGCTTCAATGCGCTATTATTCTTACTCTAAATCTGTCACCACGTACTAACCAACGAACTCATGCGGTACGAACAACTACAAAAGTTGCCTGTCGCGCCCATGATCCGAACCCGCGACCTCCGATCGCGAAGCGTCGACTGAACACCGATGAATACGGAGGCGATCAACTATACGCCGAAATAAATGATATATATGTTACACATACTCATGGTGAACTATCTTTATTTTGGTTTTTTCAAGTGTGCATTGTTTTTTTATTTATGTGCGTCAAAATTTTTTCTTGTTATTTTAAAGCAGAAAAAAATGTTAAAATTAAAAAAACTTCGCGCACAATATTTGTATTATTACGGTAAGTCAACACGAGAGCAAATGAAATGGGGAAAATTCACTTTGCTAAAATATTATCGTTATGGTGCGTTATGACCGCCGCACATACAAAAACATATGATACCCATGTTCAGTTTTCTATTTAAAATACCAATTTTTCCACCTACATGTTTACCCTACTACTCTTATTCTACTCTACACTATTTCCTATCATTATACTTATATCTAATTGCCCCTACAGTACTAAGCTAACGGCGTGATATTCTTGCTCCTAAATCTACGTACCAACCAGACTCCGGCGGTACGAACAACTATACAAAGTTGCCTGTCGCCCCGCGAAATCGAACCCGCGACCTCGATCGCGAAGCGATCGACTGAACCACTAGGCCACGGAGGCGGTCAACTATACGCGCCGAAATAAAATGATATATATTGCACATACTCGTAATTGTGGTATCTTTATTTTGGTTTTTCAAGTGTGCATTGTTTTTTATTTATATGCGTCCAAAATTTTTTGTATTATTTTAAAAACAGGAAAAAATGTTAAAATTTAAAAATAAAATATTTATCAACTTTGCAATATTCAATCTTACATGCTGCGGTTCGTGCCGCTTCCACGCCGCACCGCACCCCTTTGAGCTACCACCACGGTGCCACGGCGCTGACGCGTTTATCAAAAACGCCGCCCGCAATCTTCGCCTGCAACAATTCATTTTATATTTTTTATTTTTTGTTACTGAACAAACACCTTAACGACTCCGCGTATATTCTAGATACCGTGTATGTAAAACATATTTTGTATTTTATTTAATTACACATTTGCAACAATAATCGCGTCAGATTAGTTTAATCATAAAAAGAATTTCTCTTCAACATCGTTAGTCATTATACAATTGAACCTATCGTAAAAAAACAATATTGATTATAATTGAGATGCTCTCATAAAATAAAAATATGAAATAGTCGAGCCTAAATCGATATCAATACATACAAATGTGATTTCAACATTGAATAGCAAGTGGCTGGTCGTATTGCTAATGCGTTGATAAACAGATATGGTCAAGTCCAGCCTAAATTGAACCCTCTATTAAATAGTGTCATACTTTAGCGGTGTCAACTTGAATCGAGATGATCGTATTTCATAGATAAATTCTTATATTAATTTATTTGTTGTATACGAATATATGCATATAAATTCCTATTTCATGGTCTATTCTGGTATATTGTATGACCATGTGAAGTTTCAATCAATTCCGTTGACAACTTTTCGCGTGAAGAGCTACAAACATAAGTGTAGTAATCCTCCGCCATCGACATTTCAGAACTTCCTAGCACACAATATTTGTATTATTACAGTAAATTAACACAAGAAACCGTGAAATACGAGGAAGAATTCTTTACTGAAATATTATCATTATGGTGCGTTATGACCGCCGCACATACAAAACATGATACAACATTCAATTTTCTGTTTAATACCTATTTTTTTTCATATTTTACCCCCTACTACTCTTATTCTACCTGCACTATTTCCTATTCATTATGCTTATATATCTAATTGCCCTACAGTACTAAGCTAGCTAGCTATTATTCTTACTCTAAATCTATCCCTACAATGTAACCGGGCTTTCGGCGGTACAGACAACTATACAAAGTTGCCTGTCGCGCCCACCGAAATCAGTACGACACTCCGATCGCAAGCATCGACTAACCCATAGGCCACGAGAGCGGTAACTACGCCGAAACCGATGATATATATTACACACTTTTCATGATGAGAACTATCTTTATTTTGGTTTTTCAAGTATTACGTGTTTTTTTGTTATGTGCGTCAAAATTTTTCTTATATTTAAAAACGAGAAAAATGGTAAAAAAATTTAAAAATAAAATATTTATCAACTTTACAATATTCCGATCTTACTGCAGTTCGCGTGCCGCCACCGCCACTGAGCGCTACGGTGGCGCTGATTTCATCAAAACACTTATACATAATCTTCGCCTACAACTGTAATTCATTTCATATTTTTATTTTTCAGTACCAGACAAACACTTAACAGCTCGCGTATATTCTAGATACCGGTATGTGTAAACTTATATTTTGTATTTTATTTAATTACACATTTGCAACAATAATCGCGTCAGATTGATTTTAATCATAAAAATTTTCTCTTCAACATCGTTAGTCATTATACAGTGAACCTATCGTAAAAAAACAATATTGATTATAGTTGAGATACTCTCATATCAAATAAAAATATGCAGAATAGTCGGTACAAATCGGTATCAATCAACGTACCTTACAAATGTATTTCAACGAACAAAGTGGCTGGTCGTATTGCTAATGCATTGATAAACAGATATGGTCGATCCAGCCTAAATTGAACCCTCTATTAAATGAGAAGTCATACTTTAGCGGTGTCAACTTAAATCGGATAGTCGTATTTCATAGATAATTCTTATATTAATTTATTTATTTAATATACGAGATATGCATATAGATTCTATTTCATGGTCTATTCTAGTATGTGCTTTGACCATCATGAGAGAAGTTTCGTCAGATTCCGTTGACAACTTTTCGCGTGAAAAGAGCTGCAAACATAAGTGCGCCAGTAATCACTCCGCCATCGATATTTCAAAGAAAAACTTCCTAGCACACAATATTTGTATTATTACATTAAATTAACACGAGCTCAAATGATACGAGGAAAAGAATTCACTTTGCTAAAATATTATCATTTAATTGCGTTATGACCGCCGCACATACAAAACATATGATACAACATTCAATTTTCTGTTTAAATACTATTTTTTTCCACCTACATATTTTACCCTACTACTCTTCTTCTATTCTACTCACTATTTCCTATCATTATACTTATATATCTAGTGCCCCTACAAAACTAAGCTGGCCAGCTATTATTCTTGCTCTAAATCAATCCCTACGTACTAACCAGACTCGGCGGTACCGAACCCAACTGCCGGCTACCTGTCGCGCCCCGCGAAATCGAACCCGCGACCTCCGATCGCGAAGCGTCCACTGAACCACTAGGCCACCGGGGCGATCAACTACGCCAAGCAAACCAATATGTATTTACACATACTCATGGTGAACTATCTTTTGTTTGGTTTTTTCAAGTATGCGTATTTTTTTATTTATGACGTCAACATTTTTCTTATTATTTTAAAAAACGAGAAAAATGTTAAAAATTTAAAAAATAAAATATTTATTAACTTTGGCAAATTCGATCTTACGTACTGCGGTTCGCGTGCTTTGCCGCTACACGCACTGAGCTACGGTGGCGCTGACGTTTAATCAAAAACGCCATACATAATCTTCGCCTACAACTGTAATTCATTTTATATTTTATTTTTCGATACGCAGACAAGACGCTTAACGACTCCGCGTATATTCTAGATACCGATGTAAAGCAAGACATATTTTTTATTTTATTTAATTACCATTTGCAACAAAATCGCGTCAGATTGATTTTAATCATAAAATTTCTCTTCAACATCGTTAGTCATTGGCATGATGAACTATCACGTAAAAAAAACAATATCGATTATAATTAGATACTCTCGTACCAAATGAAAAATATGGAATAGTCGAGGCCTAAATCGATATCAAAACATACAAATGTGATTTCAACCCGAACGACGGCTGGTCATTCTAATGGGTAATAAACAGATAGCAAGTCAAGTCCAGCCTAAATTAGACCCTCCATTAAATGAGACGTCTATTACTTTAGCGGTGTCAACTTAGATCGGATAGTCGTATTTCATAGATAAATTTTTATATTAATTTATTTATTTTTAATATACGAGATATGCATATAGATTCTATTTCGTGGTCTATTCTAGTATGTTAAGCTATGACCATGTGAAGTTTCAAATCAATTCCATTGACAACTTTTCGCGTGAAAGAGCTTTCAAACATAAAGTGCGCCACAGTATTCACTCCGCCATCGATATTTCAAAAACTTCCTAGCACAATATTTGTAGCAATACAGTAAATTAACACGAAACCAAATGAAATACAGGAAGAATTCACTTTGTTAAAATATTAGCAGTTATGGTGCGTTATGACCGCCGCACATCTAAAACATGTAGTTCAACATTCAATTTCTGTTAAATACCTATTATTTTTCCAGCTACGCATATTTACTAACATTCTGTTCTACTCTACACTAGCTTCTATCATTATACTTATATTTCTAATTGCCGCTGCAGTACTAAGCTAGCTAATATAATTCTTACTCCTAAATCTATCCCTACGTACTAACCGGAACTCGGCTTGGTACGAACAACTATAAAGTTGCCTGTCGCGCCCGCGAAATCGAACCGCGACCTCCGATCGCGAAGCGATCGACCTGAACCACTGAGCCACGGGCAGTCAACTATGCGCCGAAATAAATGATATATGTTACACATACTCATGGTGAACTATCTTTATTTTTGGTTTTTTTTCAAATGTCGTGTTTTTTTATTATGTGCGTCAAATTTTTCTTATTATTTTGCAAAACAGAAAAATGTTAAAAATTAAAAATAAAATTTTTATTTACTTTACAATATTCGATCTTATATACTGCGGTATGCGTGCTGCCGCCACGCTTGCTGAGCTACGGTGGCGCTGACGTTTTATCCAAAAGCTGCCCGCCATAATCTTCGCCCTGACGCCAGATCATTTTTATATTTTTATTTTTTCGATACACCAGACAAAACACGCTTAACGACTCACGCGTATATTCTGATACCGATATGTGTAAAAACATATTTTTTATTTTTGTTTAATTACATTTGCAACAAAATCACGTCAATTGATTTTAATCCTTAAAAATCTCTTCAACATCGTTGAATCATTACAGTGAACCTGTCGTAAAAAAAACAATAATGATTATAGTTGAGATACTCTCATAACAAATAAAAATATGGAATAGTCGAGCCCTAAATCGATATCAATACATACAAATGTGATTTCAACTTAGACAGTGGCTGGTCGTATTGCTAATGCGTGCTCCGTAAGATATGGTCAGGATCAGCCCTAAAATTGAACCCTCTATTCGTGAGACGTCATACTTTAGCAGTCAGCTTAGATCGATGGTCATGTTCATAGATAAATTTTTATATTAATTTGTTGTTTAATACCGATGCCGCTTGATTTCTATTTATTGGTCTATTCACATGACTATGACCATATGAGTTTCGTCCAGATTCCATTGACAACTTTTCGCGTGAAAGGCTTTGAAACATAAGTGCGCCAGTATTCACTCCGCCATCGATGTTCAAACTTCCTGGCACACAATATTTGTATTATTACGGTACATTAACGAAACCAAATGAAATACGGGAAAATTCACTTTTCACAAATATTATCGGTATGATTTGGTGCGACTACGCTAAAAACGCCTTGATACAACATTCAATGATTTTCTATTCTGATACTGTTTTTTCCTGCCTTCATATTTCCCCTACTACTCTCATTCTATTCTCCTACACTATTTCCTATCATTATGCTTATATTTCTAATTGCCCCTACAGGTACTAAGCTAGCCAGCTATTATTCTTACTCTAAATCTGCTCCTACGTACTAACCAGACTCGGCGGTACGACAACTGTACAAAGTTGCCTGTCGCGCCCCGCGAAATCGAACCCGCGACCTCCGATCCGCGAAGCCAGTCACGACTGAACCACTGGGCCACGGAGGCGGTCAACTGTACGCCGAATAAATGATATATATGTTACATACTCATGGTGAACTATCTTTATTTTGGTTTTCAAGTGTGCATTATTTTTTTTATTTGTAATGCGTCAAAATTTTCTTGTATTTTTAAAACGAGAAAAATTTAAAAATACGATATTTATCAACTTTACAATATTCGATCTTACATGCCACTGCGGTTCGCGTGCTGCCGCTACGCCGCACTGAGCTGCAGTGGCGCTGACGATTTTGTCAAAAACGCTTATACATAATCTTCGCCTACAACTGTAATTCATTTTTTATATTTTTTATTTTTCGATACACCAGACAAAGACTGTTAACGACTCTGCGTACATATTCTACAAACCGATATGTAAAAACATGTTTTTATTTTTATTTTAATTACGCATTTGCAACAAAAAATCGCGTCGAAGATTGATTTTAATCATAAAAAAATTTCTCTTCAACATCATTAGTCATTGTAGTGAACCTATCTGTAAAAAACAATATTGATTATTGAGAAACTCTAATACAAACAAAATATGGAATAATCGAGCCTACATCGATATCAATCAATACGCACAAAATGTGATTTCAACTTAGACAAGTGGCTGGTCGTATTGCTAATGCATTAATAAACAGATGGTCAAGTCCAGCCTAAATTGAACTCCCTCTATTAAATGAGAGACGTCATACTTAGCGAATTGTCAACGAATCCGGATAGTCGTATTTCATAGATAAATTCTTATATTAATTTATTTGTTTAATATACGAGATATGCATTTAGATTCTATTTCATGGTCTATTCTAGTATATTATAGCTATGACCATGTAAAGTTTCGTCCAGATTCCGTTGACAACTTTTCGCGTGAAAGGCTTGAGCATACGTGCGCCAGTAATCACTCCCGCCATCGATATTTCAAAACTTCTAGCACACAGTATATGTGTGTACAGTGAGTGTACGAAACCAAATGAAATACGAGGAAAGATTCCTTTGCCAAATATTATCATTATGGTGCGTTATGACCGCCGCACAGCACAAAAGGCTATGTGATACAACATTCAATTTCTGTTTAAATACCTATTTTTTCCACCTACATATTTTACTACTCTTATTCTGTTCTACTCTACACTGTTCTATCCCATTATACTTATATTTCTAATTCCTTCACAATTGCTATTTAGCTAGCTATCATTCTTGCTCCTAAATCTATCCCTACGTACTAACCAGACTCGGTACGAACAATATATCTGAAGTTGCCTGTCGCGCCCCGCAGGGAATCGAACCGCGACCTCCGATCGCCGACGATGTTGAACCCACTAGGCCCACGGGGCGATCTTCTCGCCGGGGAATAAATGATATATATGTACACACATACTCATGGTGAACTATCTTTATTTTTTAGTTTTTTTTTTCAAGTGTGCATTGTTTTTATTTGTAATGCGTCAAATTTTTCTTGTTATTTTAAAACAGAAAAAAAATGTTAAAAAATTTAAAAATAAAATGTTATCAACTACAATAATCGATCTCTTACATGCTGCGGTTCGCGTGCCGCACTTTACGCCACTGAGCTACGGTGGCTGACGTTTATAAACGCCCATACATAATCTTCGCCTACAGCTTCAATTCATTTTTTATATTTTTATTTTTTTCGATACGCAGACAAGAACCCTTAACGACTCTGCGCGTATATTCTGACCGATATGTGTAAAACATATTTTTCATTTTTATTTTATTTAATTACACATTTTGCAACAAAAATCGTCAGATTGATTTTAATCATAAAAAAAAATTCTCTTCAACATCGTTAGTTATTATGATAAGCCCATCGTAAAAAAACAAAATTGACTATTATTGAGATACTCTCATACTAAACAAAAAATATGGAATAGTCGAGCCTAAATCGATATCAAAGCCATATAAATGCTGTTTAAACCAGACAAGTGGCTGAAGTCGTATTGCTAATGCATTAAGCAAACAGATATGGTCAGTCCAGCCTAAATTGAACCCTCTAATAAATGAGACGTCATACTTTAGCGGTGTCAACAGATCGAGATAGTCCGTATTTCATAGATAAATTTTCTCTAATTTATTTGTTTAATATACGAATATGCATATAGATTATTTCGTGGTCTATTCTAGTATATTAGCTATGACCATGTGAAGTTTCGTCAGATTCCATTGACAACTTTTCGCGTGAAAGAGCTTTAAACATAAGTGCGCCAGCCTTCACTCCGCCATCGATATTTCAAACTTCCTAGCACACAATATTTGTGGCCACGGTAAAATTAACACGAGAACCAAATGAATTAACTTTTACTAAATATTATCATTTATGGTGCATTACGACCGCCGCACATACAAAAGCTCTGCGTACAACATTCGATTTTCTATTTAAATACCTATTTTTTCCCACCCTACATCTTTACTACTACTCTTGTTCTATTCTACTCTACCATTTTCCTATCATACTTATATTTCTAATTGCTACAGTACTAAAGCTAGCTAGCTGTTATTCTTACTCTAAATCTATCCTACGTACTAACCAGACTCGGCGGTACGAACAACTATACAAAGTTGCCTGTCGCGCCCACCGAAATCGAACCGCGACCTCCGATCGCGAAGCGATCGACCAGTTTCCCGCAAACCCACGGAGGCAGTCAACTATACGCCGAAATAAATGATATATGTTACATACTCATGGTGAACTATCTTTATTTTTGGTTTTTTCAAGTATGCATTGTTTTATTTATGCGTCAAAAATTTTCTTATTATTTTAAAAACAGAAAAATTTAAAAAATACAATATTTATCAACTACAATGATCATGCTGCAGTTTCGCGTTAACACCCGCCCGCGCCTGAGCTACGGTGGCGCTGACGTTTTATCAAAACATATACATAATCTTCGCCTGCTGTAATTCCTTTCTGCTTTTGTTTTTTCGATACACCAGACAAAAGACTGTATGACTCTGCGTATATTCTACAAACCGATATATTGTAAAACATATTTTTTATTTTATTTAATTACACATTTTAACAAAATGCGTCAGATTGATTTTTAATCATAAAAAAAAAAATCTCTTCAACATCGTTAGTCATTATACAGTGAACCTATCGTAAAAAACAATATTGATTATTATTGGATACTCTAATACTAAACAAAAATATGGAATAGTCGAGCTAAAATCGATATCAATCAATACATACAAATGTGATTTCCAGCTTAGACAAGTGGCTGGTCGTATTGCTAATGCATTAATAAACAGATATGGTCAAGTCAGCCTAAATTGAACCCTCTATTAAATGAGACGTCATGCTTTAGCGGTGTCAACTTAGATCGGATAGTCGTATTTCATAGATAAATTCTTATATTAATTTATTTGTTTCAATATACGAGATATGCATTTGGATTCTATTTCATGGTCTCTATTCTAGTATATTATGACCGTATAAAGTTTCGTCGATTCCGTTGACAACTTTTCGCGTGAAAGGCTTGAACATAAGTGCGCCAGTAATCACTCCGCCATCGATATTTCAAAACACACAATGTAATGTATTACGACAATTAACACGAAACAAATGAAGTATACGAGGAAAGAATTCACTTTATAAAATATTATCATTATATGGTGCATTATGATACGCCGCACATACAAAACATGTGATACAACGTTCAATTTCCTATTTAAATACCTATTGTATTTTTTTCACCACCATATTTTACCCCTACTACTCTTATTCCTGTTCTACTCTACACTATTTCCTATCATTATACTTATATTTCTAATTGCCCTACAGTACTAAGCTAGCTAGCTATTATTCTTACTCTAAATCTATCCCTACGTACCTAACCAGACTCGGCGGTACGAACAACTATACAAAGTTGCCTGTCGCGCCCCGCAGAATCGAACCGCGACCTCCGATCGCGAAACGTCGACGAACCGACCAGGCCACAGGCGATCAACTATACGCCGAAATAAATGATATATATATTACATACTCGCGGTGAACTATCTTTATTTTTTTGGTTTTTCAAATTGTGCATTGTTTTTTTATTTGCGTCAAAATTTTTCTTATTATTTTAAAAACGAAAAAATGTTAAAAAAATTAAAAAAAAAAATATTTATCAACTTTACAATATTCGATCTTGTACGCGGTTCGCGTGCTGCCGCTACACGCCACTGAGCTACGGTGGCGCTGACGTTTTATCAAAAACGCATACATGATTAATGCGCTACAACTGTAATTCATTTTATATTTTTTATTTTTTCGATACACCAGACAAAGACACTTAAACTCTGCATCCCTATTCTACAAACCGATATGTGTAAAGCTTGCCTTTCTTTTATTTAAAATTACACATTTTGCAACAAAAATCGCGTCAGATTGGTTTAATCATAAAAATTTCTCTTCTACATCGTTGCGTCATTATACGATGAACCTATCGTAAAAAAAACAATATTGATTATTATTGAGATACTCTCTCATAAACAAAAAATATGGAATAGTCAGTCTAAATCATTATCAATCAATACATACAAATGTGATTTCAACAGACAAGTGGCTGGTCGTATTGATAATGCGATGTAATAAACGAATATGGTCAAGTCAGCCCTAAGAATGGGCCTCCATTAAATGAGACGTGATACTTTAGCCGGTGTCCTTCTAAGATCAGATAGTCGTATTTCATAGAAAATTCTTATATTAATTTGTTGTTTAATACTACGAAGATATGCATATAAGATTCTATTTCATGGTCTATTCTAGTATATTAGCTATGTCATGTAAAATTTCGTCAGATTCCGTTGACAACTTTTCGCGTGAAGGAAGCAAAACATAAATTGCGCCAGTAATCACTCGCCATCGGTATTTCAAGCACCACAACACCCACAATATTTGTATTACATTAAAATTATACGAAAGCAAATGAAGCCACGAGAAGAATTCACTTTGCTAAAATATTATCATTATGGTGCGTTACTTGACCTGCATACAAAACATATGATACAACAACAATTTTCTGTTACTTAATGCCTCTTTCCACCTACATATTTTGCCCTACTACTCTTATTCTGCTTCTCTACTGTATTTTCCTATCATTTTTATACTTATATTTCTGATACCCCTACAGTACTAACTGGCAGCTATTATTCTTACTCTAAATCTATCTACCTTCTAACCGAACTCGGCGGTACGAACAGCCTTAAAGTTGCCTGTCGCGCCCGCGAAATCAACGACCGCGACCTCCGATCGCGAAGCGGTCAAACTGAACCACTTACTAGGCCACAGGCGATCAACTATCGCGAAATAAATGATATATATGTTACACACATACTCGCGGTGAACTATCTTTGTTTTGTTTTCAAGTGTGCATTGTTTTTGTTGTGCGTCAATTTTTATGTGTTTAAAAACGAAGAATTTAAAAAATACAATGTTATCAACTGCAATATTCGATCTTACATGCGGTTCGCGTGCTGCCGCTACGCCACTGAGCTACGGTGGCATGACGTTTCATCAAAAAACCTTATACATAATCTTCGCCACCACAACATAATTCAAACTTTTGTTTTGTTTTTCGATACGCAGACAAGACGTGGCACGACTCTGCGTATATTCTACAAACCGATATGTGTAAAAAACATATTTTTTATTTTATTTAATTACACATTTGCAACAAAATCGGCGTCAGATTGATTTTAATCGCAAAAAAATCTTCAACATCGTTGGCGTCATTATACAGTGAACTGTCGTAAAAACAATAACGTTATTATTGAGATACTCTATGCAAACAAAAGTATGAATGGTCGAGCTAAATCAGTATCAATCAATACACATACAAATGTGATTTCCAGCAGACGAGTGGCTGGTCGTATTGCTAATGCATTAATAAAGCAGATATGGTCAGTCAGCCCTAAATTGAACCTCTATTAAGCGGACGTCATACTTTGTGATTGTCGCTTAGATCGGATAGTCGTATTTCTTGAATAAATTCTTATATTAATTTATTTGTTTATGCGAGATATGCATTTAGATTCTATTTCGCTTGGTCTATTCTAGTATGATAGCTATGACCATGTAAGTTTCGTCGAATTCCGTTGACAACTTTTCGCGTGAAAGAGCTTCGAAACATAAGTGCCAGTAATCGCACTCCGCCATCGATATTTCAGGCTTCCTAGCACACAATATATGTATTATTACAGTAAATTAACACGAAACAAATGAAATACGAGAAGAATTCCTTTGCCAAAATATTATCATTATGGTGCGTTATGACCGCCATACAAAAACATATGATACAACATTCAATTTTCTATTTAAATACCTATTTTTTCCACCTACATACTTACCCCTACTACTCTTATTCTATTTCTACTCACCACTATTTCCTATCATTATACTTATGTTTCTAGTGCCCCTACAGTACTAAGCTAGCTAGCTGTATTCTTACTCTAAATCTGTCCCTACGTACTAACCAGACTCAGCGGGTACGAACAACATACAAAGTTGCCTGTCGCCCCGCGAAGATCGAGCCACGACACTCCGATCGCGGCAGTCGACTGAACCGGTAAGCCACGAGGCAGTCAACTGTACGCCGAAATAAATGATATGTATGTTACACATACTCATGGTAGACTAATATCTTTATTTTGGTTTTTTCAAGTGTGCATTGTTTTTATTTATGTGCGTCAAAATTTTTCTTATTATTTAAAAACGAGAAAAATTTAAAAATACAATATTTATCAACTTTTACAATATTCGATCTTACATCTGCGGTTCGCGTGCTGCCGCTACGCCACTGACTACGGTGGCATGACGTTTTATCAAAACACTTATACATATTCTTCGCCTGCAACCCGTTTCAACACCTTTTTATTTTTCGATACGCAGACAAAGACGCCAGCGACTCTGCGTATATTCTACAAACCGATATGATAACCAAAAACATATTTTTATTTTATTTAATTACATTTTGACAAAATCGCGTCAGATTGATTTTAATCGCCAAAAAAAAAATCTCTTCCTTGTCGTTAGTCATTGTAGTGAACCTATCGTAAAAAACAATAGCCGGTATTATTGAGATACTCTGTACTAAACAAAAACAGGATAGTCGAGCCTAAATCATTATCCAATCAATACATACAAATGTGATTTCAACTTGAACAGAGTGGCTGGTCGTGCCTTAATGCATTAATAAACAGATATGGTCAAGAGTCCAGCCTAGAACCAGGCCTCTATTAAATGAGACGTCATACTTTAGCGGTGTCAGCAGATCGGGATAGTCGTATTTCATAAGATAAATTCTTATAATTTATTTGTTTATTGTGAGGGATGCGTTTGGTTCTATTTCATGGTCTATTCTAGTATATTAGCTATGATATGTAAAGTTTCATCAGATTCCGTTGACAACTTTTCGCGTGAAAGAGCTTGAAACATAAGTGCGCCATTAATCCTCCGCCATCGATATTTCAAACTTCCTAGCACTGTGTATTATTACGGTAAATTAACACGAGTAAATGAATACGAGGAAAAAATTCACTTTGCCAAAATATTATCATTATGGTGCATTAAGCCGCCGCACGTAAAAACATATGATGCAACATTCGATTTTCTATTTAAATACCTATTTTTTTCCCGCCGTATTTTTACCCTACTACTCTTATTCTGTTCACCTCTACTAT
Organism: Lamproptera curius; assembly: GCA_029286875.1. Classification (NCBI taxonomy): domain Eukaryota; kingdom Metazoa; phylum Arthropoda; class Insecta; order Lepidoptera; family Papilionidae; genus Lamproptera; species Lamproptera curius. Next base: position 65,464 of record JAGSMT010000416.1, on the reverse strand, counting down.
TTCCTATCGTTATACTTATGTTCTAATTGCCCTACGGTACTAAGCTAGCTTCAGCTATTATTCTTACTCCTAAATCTATCCTACGTACTAACCAGACTCGGCGGTACAGACAGCTATACAAAGTTTGCCTGTGTCGCGCCCGCGAGAATCGGGCCGCGACACTCCGACATGAAGCGGTCGACTGAACCGATAGAGCCACGGGCAGTCAGCTATACGCCGAAATAAAGTATTATATATATTACACGCCTCGCTGGTGAACTATCTTTATTTTTGGTTTTTCAGAGTATTGCATTGTTTTTTATTTGTGTGCGTCAAATTTTTCTTGTTATTTTAAACGAGAAAAAAATGTTAAAAAAATTTAAAAAATAAATATTTATCAACTACAATAATCGATCTTACATACTGCCGTTCGCGTGCTGCCGCCCGCCGCTGAGCTACCGGTGGCGCTGACGTTTTAATCCAAAACCACTTGTCCATATTCTTCGCCTACAACTGTAATTCATTTTATATTTTTTGTTTTTTCGATACACCAGACAAAGACCTTAACGACTCTGCTTATTCTACAAACCGACAATAAAAACCTGTTTTTATTTTATTTAATTACACATTTTGCAACAAAAATCAGCGTCAGATTGATTTTAATCATAAAAAATTTCTCTTCAACATCGTTAGTCATTATACAATTGAACTATCGTAAAAACAATATTGATTATTATTGAGATACTCTCATACTAAATAAAATATGAATAGTCGAGCCTAAATCGATATCAATCCAATACATACAAATGATTTCAACAGACAGTGGCTGGTCGTATTGATAATGCATTAATAAACAGATATAGTCAGTCCAGCTAAATTGAACCCTCCAGTAAATGAGACGTCATGCTGGCAGTGTCAACAGATCGGATAGTCATATTTTCATAGAAAATTCTTATATTATTTGTTTAATATACGGATATGCGCCATGAATTCTATTTCATGGTCTATTCTAGTATATTGGCTATGACCATGTAAAGTTTCGTCAGATTCCGTTGACAACTTTTCGCGTGAAGAGCTTGAAACATAAGTGCGCCAGTAATCACTCCGCCATCGATATTTCAAAACTACAACTTTTAATGTTGTATTATTACAGTAAATTAACACGAGGCAAATGAAATACGGGGAAAAATTCCACTTGCTAAAATATTATCATATGGTGCGTGCGACCTGCACATACAAAACATATGATGCAACATTCAATTTTCTGTTTGGCCTATTTTTTCCACCTACATGTTTTACCCCTACTACTCTTATTCCTTCTACTCTGCACTATTTCTGTCATTATACTTATGTTCTAATTACCCCTACGGTATTCAAGCTGGCTAATATTATTCTTACCTCTAAATCTATCCTACGTACTAACCAGACTCGGCGGTACGAACAACTATACAAAGTTGCCTGTCGCGCCCGCAAAATCGAACCCACGACCTCCGATCGCGAAGCGATCGACTGAACCACACTAGGCCACAGGGCGACGTCAACTATACGCCGAAATAAATGATATATATATTTACACATACTCATGGTGAACTATCTTTATTTTGTTTTTTAAGTGTGCATTGTTTTTTTATTTATGTGCGTCAAAATTTTCTTATTATTTTAAAAACGAAAAAATTTAAAAATACAATATTTATCAACTTTACAATATTCGATCTTACATGCTGCGGTTCGCGTGCTTGCCGCTACACGCCCGAGCTACCAGTGGCGCTGACGTTTTATCAAAACACTTATACATAATCTTCGCCCTACAACTGTAATTCATTTTTATATTTTTATTTTTTCCGATACACCAGACAAGACTGTTAACGACTCGTATATTCTACAAACCGATATGTGTAAAACATGTTTTTATTTTATTTAATTACGCGTTTTGCAACAAAAATCGCGTCAGATTGATTTTAATCATAAAAAAAAATCTCTTCCAACATCGTTAGTCATTATACAGTGAACCTATCGTAAAAAAAACAATATTGATTATTATTGAATACTCTAATACTAAACAAAAAAATATGGAATAGTCGACCTAAATCGATATGTTAATACGCTGAAATGTGATTTCAACTTGAACTGAAGTGGCTGGTCGTATTGCTAATGCATTAATAAACAGATATGGTCAAGTCCAGCCTAAATTGAACCCTCTATTAAATGGAGACGTCATACTTTAGCGGTGTCAACAGATCGGATAGTCGTGTTTTCATGAATAAATTCTTATATTAATTTGTTTGTTTAATATACAGAGATAATATAATTAAATTCTATTTCATGGTCTATTCTAATTGTATTAGCTATGACCATGTGCGAAAATTTGTCGATTCCGTTGACAACTTTTCGCGTGAAGAAACTTGGAAACATAGTGCATGATAATCACTCCGCCATCGATATTTCAAAACTTCTAGCACAACCATATGTGTGTACAATGAAATTAACACGAAACCAAATGAAATACAGCGAGGAAAAGAATTCACTTTAAAATATTATGTTATGATTGCGTTACTTGACCGCCGCGCCTGAAACATATGATACAACATTGATTTCTATTCCCAAATACCTATTTTTCCACCTGTTTACCCCTACTGCCTCTTATTCTATTCTACTCACTATTTCTATCATATACTTATATTTCTAGTGCCCCTACAATTCGCTTCAATGCGCTATTATTCTTACTCTAAATCTGTCACCACGTACTAACCAACGAACTCATGCGGTACGAACAACTACAAAAGTTGCCTGTCGCGCCCATGATCCGAACCCGCGACCTCCGATCGCGAAGCGTCGACTGAACACCGATGAATACGGAGGCGATCAACTATACGCCGAAATAAATGATATATATGTTACACATACTCATGGTGAACTATCTTTATTTTGGTTTTTTCAAGTGTGCATTGTTTTTTTATTTATGTGCGTCAAAATTTTTTCTTGTTATTTTAAAACGAGAAAAAAATGTTAAAATTTAAAAATAAAATATTTATCAACTTTACAATAATCGATCTTACTACTGCGGTTCGCGTGCGCCGCTCCGCCACTGAGCTACGGTGGCGCTGACGTTTTTCCAAAAACATCATATTCTTCGCCTACAACTGTAATTCATTTTATATTTTTTTTTTCGATAACCAGACAAAGACCTTAACGACTCTGCGTATATTCTACAAACCGATAGTGTAAAAACATATTTTTATTTTATTTAATTACATTTCAAAAAATCGCGTCAGATTGATTTTAATCATAAAAATTTCTCTTCAACATCGTTAGTCATTATACAGTGAACCTATCGTAAAAAACAATATTGAATTATTGAGATCTCTCATACTAAACAAAAATATGGAATAGTCGAGCCTAAATCGATATCAATCAATACATACAAATGTAGTTTCAACTTAACAAGTGGCTGGTCGTATTGATAATGCATTAATAAACAGATATGGTCAAGTCAGCCTAAATTAGACCCTCCATTAAATGAGACGTCATACTTTAGCGGTGTCAACTAAGATCGGATGTCGTATTTCATAGAAAATTCTTATATTAATTTATTTGTTTAATATACGAGATAATGCATATAGATTCTATTTCATGGTCTATTCTAGTATTAGCTATGACCGTAAAGTTCGTCAGATTCCGTTGACAACTTTTCGCGTGAAAGAGCTTGAAACATAAGTGCGCCAGTATTTCACTCCGCCATCGATATTTCAAAACTTCCTAGCACACAATATTTGTATTATTACAGTAAATTAACACGAAACCAAATGAAATTCGAGGAAAGAATTCACTTTGCTAAAATATTATCATTATGGTGCGTTATGACCGCCGCACATACAAAACCATACGATACAACATTCAATTTTCTATTTAAATACCTATTTTTTTCCACCTACATATTTTACCCCTACTACTCTTATTCTATTCTACTCTACACTATTTCCTATCATTATACTTATATTTCTAATTGCCCCTACAGTACTAAGCTAGCTAGCTATTATTCTTACTCCTAAATCTATCCCTACGTACTAACCAGACTCGGCGGTACAGACAACTATACAAAGTTGCCTGTCGCGCCCCGCAGGAATCGAACCCGCGACCTCCGATCGCGAAGCGGTCGACTGAACCACTAGGCCACGGAGGCAGTCAACTATACGCCGAAATAAATGATATATATGTTACATACTCTGGTGAACTATCTTTATTTTTGTTTTTCAAGTATGCATTGTTTTTTTTATGTGCCTCAAAATTTTTCTTATTATTTTAAAACGAGAAAAATGTTAAAAATTTAAAAAATAAAATATTTATTTACCTTTACAATATTCGATCTTACATACTGCGGTTCGCGTGCTGCCGCTACACGCCACCTGAGCTACGTGGCGCTGACGTTTATACAAAAACACTTATACATAATCTTCGCCCTACAACTGTAATTCATTTTATATTTTTTATTTTTCGATACACCAGACAAAGACACTTAACGACTCTACGTATATTCTACAAACCGATATGTGTAAAAACATCTTTTTTATTTTATTTAATTACTTATTTTGCAACAAAATCGCGTCAGATTTATTTTAATCATAAAAGAAATTTCCTTCAACATCGTTAGTCATTATACAGTGAACCTATCGTAAAAAACAATCATCATCATCATCATCATCAAGCCTTTGTTAGTCCACTGCCTGGACATACGCCTCCCCTATACACCCCATATCCATTAGGGGTTTGGACCGTATCCACCACAAAAAAATGGGTGCGTGTACTTATGTACGCGCGTGAGAGAGTATACTTCTTTGGCATCATTAAAACTAGTTTTTAATTGCATGCAAATAATTAATTACAATACAATAAATATACATACGGATAGTTAACCTCAATTATATCAGACACTATAAAAGTATATAAGCACAATTTTTTTCACTAATATTCTACAAATAGTAAGTAATATCAATCAAAAATAATTAAGATAATTAAAGATGATAGATTTACAAGAACTAATCATAAATAACCAATAATAAGTATTTAATATTAATTATTTAATAATATTTAGTATTAATTATATTAAATAAAGTATTTTAATTTATATCAATAAATAATACTCGGATAGTTAACCTCAATTGTATCGGAGTACTTGAAAAGTATATAAGCACAATTTTTTCACTAATATTTACAAATAGTAAGTAATATCAATCAAAATAAATTAAGACAATTAAAGATGATAGATTTACAAGAACTAATAATAAATAATTCGATTAAATTTATGGATTTACAAGACGTACTTTGATATATCATATAACTGGTAGTTCAGCGCCATCTGTTGCTTACAAATGTAGAATTCCTAAGAGATGTTGGCTTACTTGTACAGCGGCACTATAAATCAGAAGCTTTGATTATGTCTGACTAGATGGCGCTTATCTCAAACTGTATTACATAGATAAATCACAATGTTGATATATTAAATGAATAAAAATATTACCATAACATCAACTTGAATAAACATCATTACAAATATTAATACATTTATGTAATAATATATTTAATATACATATTTAATATAAATTTAAATAATATAAATATATTATTAATAATATATATATATATATATATATATATATACCAAAAACGAACCTTAATCCTAACTCATAGAGCACATTATGCAACAACTATCGCAAATAAAAACGACAACTCCATTACCACTACACAAAATCAACCTTATCACTATGGAATATGGACCTATTACATTTTCACCGTTTTCATTATAAACTGTTAATTTTGTGTGACAAATCGTGAAAATTTCACTCTCATCATTTTTCATAACGCGCCTAAAAAGTATAACTTCAAAAACAATATTGATTATTATTGAGATATTCTCATACTAAAAAAAATATGGAATAGTCGAGCCTAAATCGATATCAATACATACAAATGTGATTTCAACTTAGACAAGTGGCTGGTCGTATTGCTAATGCATTGATAAACAGATATGGTCAAGTCCAGCCTAAATTGAACCCTCTATTAAATGAGACGTCATACTTTTGCTGTGTCAACTGAGATCGGATAGTCGTATTTCATAGATAAATTCTTATATTAATTTATTTGTTTAATATACGAGTTATGCATATAGATTCTATTTCATGGTCTATTCTAGTATATTAGCTATGACCATGTGAAGTTTTGTCAGATTCCGTTGACAACTTTTCGCGTGAAAGAGCTACAAACATAAATGCGCCAGTAATCACTCCGCCATCGATATTTCAAAACTTCCTAGCACACAATATTTTTATTATTACAGTAAATTAACACGAAAACAAATGAAATACGAGGGAACACTTTGCTAAAATATTTCATTATGGTGCGTTAGACGCCGAATAAAAAAAAATGATACAACATTCAATTTTCTTTTAAATACCCATTTTTTCCACCACATATTTTACCCTGTTTTTATTCTACTCTACCAAATTTTCCTATCATGATTTATATTCTAATTGCCCTACAGTATGGGTTAGCTAGCTATTATTCTAACTAAATCTATCTAAGTTAAAGTATTTTAGATAAATTTTATTTAATTTTTTGTTTAATATACAAGATATGCATTAAGATTCTGTCCATTCTAGTATTTAGCTATGACTACGTGAAGTTTCGTCAGACCGTTTGACAACTTTTCGGGAAAGAGTTAAAAATAAGTGCCAGTAATCATTCCAATTTCAAAACTTCCTAAAACCGAACATAGTTTTTAGTGAAACCTTGTTTTAGTTATCTATCTATATATAAAAAGAAATGTGTTCCCCATTTATAACAAAGAACCGCGGAAAAGATTCCTGAAATTGCGGAGGAGGTAGTTAGAACCAGAATAGAATAGATATTTTTTTTCCCGGTTTTAAAATTTGAATTCATTTTCATTCTAACCTTAATACTTGGGAATTTTAACTTTTTAATGTAACATTATAATTTGACTTTAAAACAAATGCTTTGAAGGAAATAATTTTATTGGTAAAATAAGTAAATTTTAATTTATTTTTTCAAAACGATGATGAATTGAATTTTTAGTTTTCATCATATTTGGGCAACAAACAACATTGAAAGTTCAATTTAATACGGAGGGGGAAGTTTCTTAGTAATATGAATTTACTAAATATCAAATGGTTTAAAGGTTATCGGTACCATACGTATGTTTATTTGATTAACAGTTAATTCGTTTTTGAAAATGCCATTAGACGTCGTAAATAAGTCAGAACTCCTGCTGCAGTATAAGTATACAGAGTCTGTCAGTGATAAGCAACGCGGAAGGAGTGAAGTCGAATGGAATCGATAAAATCCAAAACAATAAATAAATTTTATGTTTAACGCGTATCAAGATGCGCAGAAATCGAGTACAAATCAAAAAAATTGTTGCTATTGAACCAATGGAACGTTTTGCCCCTATTGTAAGCATTTTAGTTTAAAGTGAAACCCTGAATGTGTTGAGCGGTTAAGACAAATGATGCCATTGGTACCGTCACCAGAACATTACTCATGGTTTTTTATAAATGGGCAGGTTCTAAACATTTTTTGTTTAAATAAAATTGTTTTAAATAACGTCATTTGCAAAAAAAGTTATTCGAAAATTTTCACAATTCAAATTCAGGGATATATATATTAAGTTCTTGGCAACCCGAATAGTGACTACAAATTAAAAACTTATTTTATAGGCGAAAAGAAAAGTCATATGTTTTGTGACCAATTTGGTAAAAACAACTGTGTAAAACTCCAAACGTTTTTTCATAACATAGGAAATTGTTTGATTATTCACATGCTTTGCGGTCTGATAATCAATAATTTTATCAAAGCTGATACGATGCTACAGTACAACAACGCGAGACGTTTTAAATGCGCCACATTGACGAAGTCGCTATTGTTTCGGGTGAAAAGAAAACAAGATATTGTTTTACATCGGCGTGGCAACTCAACAGCGTTTTCCAATAATCGATTATTGATTGGCTACATAATATCCCATATTATTTCGCAAGTAAGATGGATATTATTTTCAGTTAGGATGATAGATACGTTCCAAAGGTAATCCAAAATTAGTTTAAAGAATCTTTAAACTAATCTTACTAGAACCAAGGAGGCGTTATACAAACTGATTTTGGTTCGGGACTGGTTCGGGAAAATGATGACAATCATATTTAAATGCGATCTTTCCACAATATATGTGGATATGTATGAAAGTTGAAACTGAGCATCGAAATTTATCAGGTTGGACCAAGCAAACTGCATTCTGAAGAGTATATTCATACGGATGCAACCCTAATGATGTTAAATGCCGATTCGTAGAACAACTATTTACCAAACGTACGTCGAAAGTCCCGAATATGCATAAATACGCTTAAGATGCTAAGTCGTATGTACGTCATCAACAGGATTTTTTATAACGTTCATTCAATTCAGTGGCAGATTTTTGATTAAGAATTATTTCTTGGCCAATCACCATTGATCGCAACAACATTACCACAAAGGAAAGTTAAAATCGCTCACGGACTTTTTGTTACATCGTGTATTGGCGACAGGCGCGATTGTCACTTGCACCATCCTTCATTGGTTGGTAGAGAGGATACAAACGAATGAAATTGGGAAGTGATTTCTGGTAATTCCGATGGGATAAAATCCATTGTCCATGAAATCATTACAAAAAAGATTTGGTCCTGTAAATATTAAATCTAAATTTTCTGTGTATGCTTATGGAAAGTGTTAAAACTACGTGGGTCATATTTATAGCAGCGAAGAGATGTGGCGTTTTCTCATTTCCAATACATGAAAACATCCCATTATAGTTTTGGCCGTACATCTGGAATATGGTCAAGGGTACTTTACAATGAAAACGTATTACAACGAGTTAAAAGCCACCTTCACAACATTGAGCTTCTTGAAATGTGCCACATGATGACTTTGCTGGAACACTGCTTCAAAAATGTCCTGATATTTTAGTGGAATTAACTTTAAAAATCTCAACGACGGAAAAAGGAAAACCAGTTCCAGCACCAAGTATTTTCACCGATTTTTCTTAGACGAAAAATGTAATTATCATTAATGTGGCAACGTAGTGATTTTGATCGCAAAATCATCGATATTGGTAATGGCAAAATACCTGATGACTTATCATTTGGATACATCATTTCCCAACAATTTTGTCACTTTCCTTAAAAGCAAACCTGAACCCATCGAGAAGGTTTTCCACCATTCCCAAAATCTCAAAGATCATGTATGGTTTAGCGAAAAGTTGGCTGCAAAAATCCTGATGTCAATGAAATGAGTTTTCAAAACAAGGCGAATTAATGACAAACGAATCTCAATATCCAAGTGAGTTTTAAATTCTAGATTAATAAAAAATCGGATCAGTAGTCATTATTGTCGAATATAAACCAGCCACGTCTTTGTTTGGCACCTGATTTGCCAGGTGAAAAAATTAATGAACAACGCATCGAAGCCACAATTTTCAAAGGTGAATATGTTTTGATTCCACGATATTCTTGATTCCGAATGACATGCCATTTGACTTTGAAGGGTCATAATTTCCAGTGAGGCTAGCATTGCTATTTCGATATAAATCTCAGTCGTTGTGCTGTGCTGTTTGTGCATCAATCTTAAAATCCACGCTTTCACATGGCCAGTTATATTTCACCTGTTTCCCATCTCGAAACCCAATAAAACTTTTTATAGCAGGAAAGAAAAATACTAAAATATTGTATTATAAAGCATTAAATAATAAGCAGACTTTGTTTTATTAATTACATATCTTTTAAGTATCCATCTTAAGACAGGACAACGTCTGTCGAGTCAGCTAGTTAGTTTATAATTCATAATTGTAATATTTTCCTAGTTATTTATTTAAACTTTTCTTGCATCGTCAATGGAATTAACAATGAAGTTTATTTTATAGTACGTCAATTGATCGTAGATTTAAACGGAACCATCCGTATGTAATTATTAGTTTACAAATAACAATGAAAATTGTAAAATTCTTCTTATTTATTAAAATATTTATCACATTGTCAATCTAATTTATTGTGATCTTTAATGTAATTAAGTTTTATTGTAAATCTTCTCCAACCCAACGATTTCCGCTCCAACCATATTCGCCCTAGAGGCGCCTTCCTTTGGAGTTATCGTTGCTTGAGGGGACCTGGTGTGGGGAGAATACAGCCACTTGTTGGAGCTTGGAGGACCACGCTAAGTTAAGTACCTAGTGCTTAACTATTTCTGAGGTTTGCCCATTACGGTGTAAAATAATTCTATTTTATAAAAGTGTTCCATTTCGGTTTGTTGGGATAGATTGTGTTAATAAGTTGGTTGTTTTGATTTATTTACGCCACTCTATAATTCAATTAGATATGTTCAATTCCCTAATGGTTTCCATTAGATTTTGTATCAAATAGTTCAGTTCCTAATGGTTTTCCATTAGATTTTGTTACGTAAAGTAAACAATGAAGCATATATTGATCGATTATCTACCCTCACAAAGTGATAATTGTGAAAATTAGTGATATTTTTCACCTCTTTGATCCGATAATAACGTGAGCATTCGCGAATGGTGTCAACACGTTGATAAAGCGATAGTTTTCAAATTGGAAGATTATGGAAATTCGTGTAGAAAGTAGGTAGCTTATTAAAAGGCCGAGCTAAATTTGGGTCGATAATTGGTTGTAACTATGAGCATTGGCTCATTAGTGATAATCTTATGACTTTCGAGCCTGAAATAGATATTCCGCGATATAGTAAGTTTCATGAACATTCTTACGACAATACTAAAGATATTTCTGAAATTTTATCGAACTGGGTTTTGTGAGCGTGTAACTAAAGATAAGCCAGATAATGATAATGCCGTTGAAGCTGTCAGGTTGCGTTAATGACGAACGCTCAGAATTGAATTGATAAATGCTCGAGCAAAGTCTGTGCCGGGTTATATCCGTTGTTTCCATATACGAAAAAAGCGTTCGTTACTACGACCTCTTCTCAAGTACCCAATAAGCGCGTTCCTTGAAATATTCAGTGCCGTATATGCAAAAGAAATAGTCATTTAACCCGTGATTGCTATTTTGGAACTACGGAAAATCCATCGACCTATAATAAGGATCCGTACTAAATAAAACTGAGGATCTTCAAACCTCCGTAATAAACCAACTTTACTTTTGTATGAAACCGTCATACATATGACAAGTGTTACAAAACGGGAAAGTTCCATTGTTTCAAATATAAATTATATGGAGATTCAAAACTACTCCATGTTGGTAAATATTTGTGATAATTTAATTAGCCACTTTGATAGCGGGGCCGAATATTCAGTTATGTGCAAATCTAGCCGCTAAATTACCAAGAAAAGAATAAATGATGTTATTTTACGAGGGATGGTCGTTTTCGTAATTCGTTATTTAAACTTAAAACTGTTTGTAAAATTGATGAGATCAATATTGAGTCACCTTTGTGTAGTGCTCGATTTTAAATGTCCACTAACTTTAATTGGTATGGATTTAATTTCCGATTCGTCATTATATGTGTTGATTACAGCTAAGTCCGCAAAATTAATTCGACAACTGTCTGTTTTGATATTAGATCAAACAGTGCCATTTCGATAAATTGACTGTGATCTTAAATGATAACGAGATACATCAATTGCGGTATTATTAAACAAGTACGAGCACTTGTTTATACGTGGTTTCACAACAGAGTTAATACCGGTAAGTTAGAATACGATTGAAAAAACCGGATAAATATGTTGGGCGTAGACCATACCGGTTGAGCCCTATCGAACGTGAGAAAGTCAATTAATAATAAACGAGTTCCAGCATAATATTATACGAAAAGTAAGTCACCTATTCAAGCCTATTCTCGTTAAAGAAAACGGCGATGATAGGCTGTGTTGACTACCGCGAGTTGAACTCCAATACTTAAGGGACCACTACCCACTTCCATTAATTTCCGATCAAATGATAAATTAGTGTTGGTTTTATATAATTTTTTGATATGGCAGCTGGCTTTCACCAGATTTGCATATCGGAGGAGTCCATAGAAAGACTGCTTTTGTTACCTGATGGACTGTATGAGTACCTCACCATGCCCTTTGGTTGTCCAATGCTTGTGCAGTATATCAAAGATGTATTAACGTGCCTTCAACCTTTAGTGACCGGGTATAGCGCAAGTCTATGTTGACGATGTTTTAAATAAATGCATAAATTTTGGACCAAGGTATAGCTAATAGAGAATTCTTATAGCCTTGCAGGAGGCAGGCTTCCCATAAATGTTGAGAAATCGGCATTTTTCAAACGATCAATTGAATACTTGGGCAACATTTTTCGACGGAAAAAGTTATTCGAGCCTCGTAAGGTGGAGGCAACGTGAAGGCCCCTCCCACCTTACCAATGCAAACAAGTAAGGGCAGTTCAATGGTCTTGCAGGGTATTTCCGTCGCTTCATTCCCAAATTCTCGCAAACAATATACTTTATACGATCTACAAAACGTAAAATGGAATGGAGTGAGCTTATGAATGCTTAAATTAATTGAACAATTAACTTCATCACCTGTACTTATATTTTGGAAAATTCGCCAATTGAATTGTTTACGGACCGAGCAGCGTCGGTTAGGCCGTATTAATGCATGTAATCGAGGGACGTCGTCACGTCGTGCCTGCATGAGCATGCGGACAACAGATGCAGAGGCCGCTACCATTCCAACCGAACTGGAGACCTTGGCGGGTGAGAGCTATCAAACATTTTAAACAAACCTTTATGGCCGCAGTTTAAAGTCATCACAGGCTGCAATGCTCTTAAAGCCTCCAAACATGAAGGAATTGTTGCCTAGAGGTATATCGCTGGTGGGCTTCCTACAAAATTATAATTTTGAAATCGAGTACAGAAAGGGAGATCAATTCAGCTGCAGATTTCCTAAGTAAACCCAGCACAATACATGAACATAATGACGCGTGATTTAGAATGGTTAAAGATGGAACAACGTCGCGGTGAACCTACCGAGGGACTTCTGTGCTGGAGATGACACCTAAGAGGGTATGTTTGATCCTATTTTTGGCTCTCAAAAGGTAATTGTAGTGCCAGGCTTTTCAATGGAAGTCTCATTAATACATACCAATTCCTTGAAACACACTGGATGGGAGAAAACTTTAAGCAAGATTAGAGACGCCTATTGGTTCGACAAAATAGGCTCACTGTTCGATCATTTACGGATAACTGGATTGTATGTAAAATGTCAAGGGTGTCAGCAGTTCAAGCACAACTCCACCCTACATAAACCATCTTCTGCGTTTGAAATCATACAATGGACATTACAGGTAAACTAGGCCAACCTACAAACAGAATACATCATTGTTACCATCGATGCCTTCAGTAAATATGTTTACTTCACTTGAAATAATAAGTCTCCACAGGTACCTTTGCCTAAACGAACAGTGCACCTGTTTGGTACACCGTTGCAGATTATTGGATGGTGGAGAATTCCTCGGGAGTTTAAAAGTATTGTGATCAAATAGGAATAAATATACATGCAATATCTCCGGAGTTAGCCAAGGAATGGCCAATAGAGCGAATGGTAGGACATTAAGAATGTTTTATGATCAATAATTACGAGACGGAAAGCGGCATACAGCACTTGACAGCCACAGTTGGACTCAATTGTACACCAAATAGGACGACCGGCGTAGCACATTGACATAATAAGACGTCGGAAACACTGGTTCCTCCTGAATACGCCAGTTGTTAACATTGAAAGAGAGTGTTGATATAACCCAACTGGAGCAAATTATAACCCCAAAGGATGTTGACAGCTGGTGAGCGAGAAAAACGGCGCTTTGATAAAAATAAGGCGCGGATTCGCCCATTTAAAGAGGAGACTAGTATGAGTAAAAAATCCTCGCAATCAAACGTGTCTAGACCTTAAGTTCAGTGAACCCTGAAGTGTGCAAAGTGAAACGACCGCATCTAGTCAAGAGGTTATGGGACGAGGGCGACCACGGTTGCTAGACCAACCGTGCGGCTCCAGCACCGGGGCAACAAACTGCCTGTCGGTGGGAGCAGGCGATGACTCTCCCATTAAAAGATCCAACTGAGAGGCCGAGGCTTCAGGCCAATGCTTTTCTGAGAGCTCCAACACAAACGTGTGAGCGTTCAAAATATCCATAATTGCCTTACCAACTACGTAACACCAGCGCTTAATTTCAAAGACATATTTCATAACCAAAACATCAATGAGTTCTACGCAATGCTCATTGCATAATATACATACCAAAAAAATAAATGGCAATGTTTAGTATCAATTATACCGTAGTAAAACGCTACCTTCGTATCCTCCCATGACCCAACAATCCTGCCTTTACAGAACCTCTGTGTCCACGGTGTACAGGACCGCCCAGAGCACAGTGCATTATAATTATACATGGTTGAAAAACCATAGTAAAAAAAAATAAAAGTAAAAATTATCACTTTGTACCACGGCTACAGGACCGCCCAGAGCACAGTGCATTATAATATACATATCTACTACTCAACAGCATAATACTATTCACTCGACCTTCGAGAATACAAATAACACCCGATATCAATAGGTGGATATACAGAAACTGCTAAAATATTGAAATATCTAATGACTTGGTGCATTGTTGTGGCATATTGCCTTTTGATAATCCACAAATATTTACAGTGAATACATACGTACGCCTTACCCCATACGTTGGACTCTAGTTACAGATGCGTATCTCAAAGAAAGAATATCAGTTCAGGTAAAGGCTAGGCAGAGCGGCACTGCCTATCAGATGGCCGTGTCGGCGCCTCAATGAATTGACATCACTCAACACAACTTTTATGAACCTTGGTTTTACGTTATTAGTTTATAATTCATAATTGTATATTAATATTCCAGTTATTTATTTAAACGTTTCTGATCGTCAATGCGGAATTAACAAAGTTTATTTTATTAGTACGTCAATTGATCGTGATTCTAAACGGGAACCATCCGTATGTAATTATTAGATTAGAAATTACAATAAACACTGTAATATTTCTATTTATTTATTTAAAGATTTATCACATTGTCAATCTAATTTAATAAGTAAGTTTTATTATAAATCTTCCAACCAACGATTTCCGCTCCAACCATATTCGCCCTAGAGGGCTTCCTTGGAGTTATCGTTGCTGGAGGGACCTGGTGCTGGGGAGAAACAAGCAGCCACTTGTGTTGGAGCTCGGGCGACCACACGCTTAAGTTAACGTCTTGTAATAACTAGGTTCCTAGGGTGTAAAATAATTCCTTTTATAAAAGTATTTCGATTTCGTTTTTGGGATAGATTGTGTTAATAAGTTGGTTGTTTGATTTATCTTTTACGCAGAGTTCTGAATCAAATCTGAGTCAAACTCTTTTAAAATGCATTACAATCGGCGCTTCGTCATGTATATTACAGTAAATTAACACGAAACCAAATGAAATACGAGAAAGAATTCACTTTGCTAAAAATATTATCATTATGGTGCGTTATGACCGCCGCACATCAAAAACATATGATACAACATTCAATTTTCTATTTAAATACCTATTTTTTCCACCTACATATTTTACCCTACTACTCTATTCTATTCTACCTACACTATTTCCTATCATTATACTTATATTTCTAATTGCCCCTACAGTACTAAGCTAGCTAGCTATTATTCTTACCCTAAATCTATCCCGACACTAACCAGACTCCGGCGGTACGAACAACTATACAAAGTTGCCTCTCGCCCTGCAGGAATCGAACCCGCGACCTCCGATCGCGAAGCGTCGACTGAACCACTAGGCCACGGAGGCAGTCAACTATACGCCGAAATAAATGATATATATTTACACATACTCATGGTGAACTATCTTTTTTTTGGTTTTTTCAAGTAGCATTGTTTTTTATTTATGTGGTCAAAATTTTTCTTATCATTTTAAAAACGGAAAAATGTTAAATTAAAAATAAAATATATATAAACTTTACCATATTCGATCTTACATACTGCGGTTCGTGCTGCCGCTTACACGCCACTGAGCTACGTTGGCGCTGACGTTTTATCCAAAAACACTTATACATAATCTTCGCCTACAACGAATTCATTTTCATATTTTTTATTTTTCGATACACCAGACAAGACCTTAACGACTCTGCGTATATTCTAGAAACCGATATGTGTAAAACATATTTTTTTATTTTATTTAATACATTTTGCAACAAAAATCGCGTCGATTGATTTTAATCATAAGAAATTTTTCTTCAACATCGTTAGTCATTATACAGTGAACCTATCGTAAAAAACAATATTGATTATTGAGATACTCCAAACTAAACAAAAAATATGGAATAGTCGAGTAATCGATATCAATACATACAAATGTGATTTCAACTTAGACAAGTGGCTGGTCATTGCTAATGCATTAATAAACAGATATGGTCAAGTCCAGCCTAAATTAACCCTCTATTAAATGAGACGTCATACTTTAGCGGTCAACAGATCGGATGTCGTATTTCATAGATAAATCTTAAATTAATTTATTTGTTTAATATAGAGATATGCATATAGATTCTATTTCGTGGTCTATTCTAGTATATTAGCTATGACCATGTAAGTTTCGTCAGATTCCGTTGACAACTTTTCGCGTGACTTTAAACATATGCGCAAGTATTCACTCCGCCATCGATATTTTCCAAACTTGGCAAATACAACAACAATGCATTTATTTTTTTATTTATGTGGTCAAAATTTTTCTTATTATTTTAAAAACGAGAAAAATGTAAAAAAATAAAAAATAATATTTACTAATTTCACAATATTCGATCTTACATACTGCGGTTCTGCTGCTGCCCCACGCCACTGAGCTACGTGGCGCTGACATTTATTTAAAAACACTTTACATTATCTTCGCCTACACTATATTTCATTTTATTTTTTTTTTTTTTTTTCGATACACGACAAAGAATGCTTTCTAGATAGCGATATGTGTAAAAACATATTTTTATTTTATTTTATTATATTTTCAACAAAAATCGCGTCAGATTGATATAAATCATAAAAAAATTCCTCTTCAACATCGTTAGTATTATACAGAAAACATATCTAAAAAAAAACAATATTGATTATAATGGAGATACTCATCTTATCTCTTATTTATTATTTATTATTTATATATATATAAAAGAACTGTGTTAAGTTACACCACTTATAACTCAAGAGCAGAAACAGATTTGGCTGAAAATTGTTAGAAGGTAGCAGAGCCAGGAGACGGACATAGGATACTTTATCCGTTCGACAGGTTTCCGTGTGACTTGACACAAACGTCAGTCACTATAAAACGTGGTATAACCAAAAATAATCAGACTTGGAATAACAAAACGCAAATGACAGCTATTTAATGACGTATGGATGACAATTTGTAAGAATATTTGTTTTATTATTTTATATATTTCGAGTGAAGACAAAGGATTGAAATATACTAAGTCATGATGGAAAAACATAATCTGTAAAAGCATAAAAGCCAGCTGTGTCAATGGTCATCTGCAATACTATGATATAACAGGCCAAGAGGTTCGTATGGACTCGTTTTATTGATCCCGAAAAGTCTGATAATGACATTATGTTAACAAAATATTTGCAAAACATTGTTTAAAACACCTTTATTTGGATAAAAGATTTTGTTTACACTGAAATATGAGTATACCAAGACATTTCAAGACTTAACAACCTATGTCTCACAGTAGGCAGCGCGTCGGCGATACACTGGTATTGTCAACGTCTGGGTGTCGGTGACCACTTCCCATCAGGTGGCCCGACTGCTCGTCTGCCTGCGTATGCCATAAAAAAAATACCGAAATATAGTGATTTTGATAATATACAATATTTGAATATTTAGACTTTACTACAAAAATACATCAAATCCTTCATTTTGGATTTGAAAGAAAAAATTTGCTATCATCAAAAATATAAAAGGGAATTTACCGTAAATTAAAAGTCAAAGTCAAAGTCAAATATCTTTATTCAATATAAAGCATTACACTTTCATTGATTGGCACATAATTTACCACCGGTTCGGAAATGCAAGCCTCTGACCTGAGAAGAACCGGGCAAGAAACTCGCGGGTTTTGTTTTCTTTTCTTCAGTAAATTTTACATACAACCTTACATTTGCTACTTTGAAATAACCTTAATTTTTATTTATTTTATATTTAATTTAAATAGAAAATGTAAAGAATTACTGTCTCTAATAATAAGTCGTCTGAGTTGTTTTCAATTCCAAAAGTGTAGTATGCACCGTATGTAATAAGTGTTTTTATTACCTCAATGTATATAATTTTACAATTTACAACATGGGATCAAAAGAAGCATTTTGTTATATATGGGTGTAAACGCTAAAGACGTGCTTATATATGCTAGTTTTTATAAATTCTTTATTAAGGGTTCACGAAGTCATCATGATAGAATAACTGCGAGCAAATGGGAACCGTAAAGTTTATTGTAGGTGTTAAAAGGGACTTACATAAATGAGGGTGATTCCGTTTATACCTTTGTGAAAAGACTGCAACAGGTGGAATACATATTTCAGTTATATAGGTATTCACAAGTACGATGTGCTAAAGTTATAGGAACTTTAATGTTAGAGGTCAATCTAAACATGTTTGATTTTAAATAGTATTAGCAAAAGTAAATTACAAAATTTTTTTAAATCAAAAATTTATATGGAACAAAATTAAAAAAAAATACAAGTTGCTCCGTAATATAAATAAAGTGTACTGTAATCTAATAGGTTATGAGTACAGTTTGGGTGATAAAAGAAAAATGGCAAATGTTTTAAAGAACTCTTGACCTCTTTGCTTGGAATATTTTCTCGAAATAGCATATTAACACTCAAAATTAATATAAAGATTTAAAATAATATTGTGAAGACAATATCATACCGGTAAAGTACCACACATTTTATAGGAATATACTGACGATTAAAAATGATGACGATGATGAGGATCGAATTTTCTTAAAGTTTCTATTTATTTTAAATTATTGTTAAATTAATAATATGAAATATCATACAATATATTCAAGTTTTAGCATAGAGCACTGTGATCCTCCTGCCTGCCTCCTTAGTCTAGTGGTAAGGGCGTGTGCTTGGGAATAGGAGTGTACAACGGGATCAATTTCTGTTACGTTAAATTGACAAAGCAAAATTATTAAACAAAATGCACAATACATATTGGCACTTTCCCATTATCTTTTCCGTAACCGTACAAATCCTATACATTTTTAAATAATCACTTCATTTTATCATTCAATTATCATTATTGATTAAAAACACTTTTTACGAATTTTGTAGCGTTAATTTTTAATTTTTAATACCCGACGGTTTGAACACCTTTGCATAGGACGATCAGACTAAAAATATTTAATTACAATTAGATCTTAATCCCTTCGCCTGGCAACAAAATGCAATGACATCTCAGTTTACCCCATAACCACGTTCGCTGGAAAGGTTCGGACCGTCAGGAATTAAAAATGTAAAATAAGGGATAAAATCCGTAAAATTATTTTATTCAATAATGTTGTCCTGTAAACAAAAACTAGTTATACAATTATCATTTTATACACAATCGCAGCCGATGAGAAGTCAGAAAGTGTTGCTGTACTATGCTGTGTTACTGATTCTGATGGTAGCAAATTAAAACTTAAGTTTTATTTTTGTATGGGAACTCAAATATTTATGAATGTATAAATTTATATCAAAAAACTTATAACAATTTGCTTTTCGAGCATATTTTGACATGGTAAACATTTATATTCGGCCTAAGAAAGTTTTAACAGGTTAGACTTTTTTGAAGTTTTCTTGTTGTACCTTTTTTCCATAAATTTCTCAAATTAACAATACTGGCAACAGTAGAATGAGAAATTTTTGTCAAATGTAAACACTTAAAGTGCTAAACGTTAAACATAACTGAACAAAATTTTGTATAAGGTTCTTTGGTTTCAATGCAGGAGCCTAACTCTTATTTCTGCCACACTTGGTTCCCATCAACAAATATATGTCATATTGTCAATTGGCGACGTACATAGATTCTACTTAGGATTCAATATAGTGTGGGTTAGCTTCAAAGTTCCATTATGTGAATATTTTTTAATGTGCTTTTATGTACCTAATCGATTGTAATAAATTTTATTTCTTAATATAAATTTATTTTGTTAAATACAGGCATTCGCCGTCATGGAGTTCATTGAAAAGGCCCATATCTAGCAGTGGACTAAGAAGGTTGATGATGATGATGATTATTTGAAGAATTAGTTCTGTTTAGATAAGATAGATCTCCTTTTCAACCATACCCACTTCTGCCGAGAAGGTAGCATAAACACAACCGTATTCCGGTTTAAAGGGCATCAGCCGGGGTATTACCGAGTGAACGCAGGGTATTCCCATGTCTCAGGCGGTTACCTGATTTGTCGCGTTCACGCTTCGATTCTTATAGACAGGGCTACACTTGCCGTCAGGTAACCGTCCTGCATTTCTAATCCTTTAGCAATTATAAAATACATAGATTATATAAAATAAACCTCATTTTAGAGATTGTTCAAACTTAAACATTTACCTGCATGCACAGTTAATTAAATTAAATAAAAAAATATAAGTAGAATAAATATTTTTGTTATGTCTGATGAAAGGGTACATTGGATAAATTATTAACAACTTCATATTTATATTAATAGATAAAATAAATTATATTTTAGTTATATAATTTTCCATGTAAATGATGCTGTAATTAAGATTTATCAAATGCAAATTATTAAATAAAACTACTAATAACCGGATGCTAAAAAATGTTCGTAACAAAATTAATCTTGACGGATAAAATATGCACTGATGTACATTCGAAGATTGTAAACAGAGGTTTATTCACATCGATAATTTAAATCGTCTTAGCGTTACTGTTTAGTAGATGACTAAATGTTATATTATATTTAACATAATATATACATAAAAATTATGAAAAAATTAAAAATAACACCTAAAATTATGCAAACAATCCTGTTGATGTCAATAAGTAGATCGTTGATTGATTAAACATCGTTAGTGTTTTGACAAATATTTGGCTTAAAAAGTATTCTATCTAAGACAAAACCAATAACGATTTCCCAAAATAAATCACAATGATTGGACCCCCATCTTGGGCAAATAACAATGGTTGTCCAAAAACAGATTAAGTGAATCATAACGCTTTATGTTATGAAAAAATAAGTTAATATCATTATAACAAGCAGGTAAATAATTAAAAGGATCTGTGCAGAGCAAAATGACATTTAATATATAATTGACATATTTATAATAATAGCGGACACTGTTGAACATACAGTAAACTGTCGTTTTTGATTTATTTATAAAATAATTATTTCCTTACAATAATTTTAGACGTATGTTGTTGTGAATTATCCTATACGATACATTTGTCTGATTCAATATTATTACTTGTCAAATGAAATTTAATTTGTTAAGCAAATAAGTGTGCCAATGTCATAAGCTATTATCATTGTTAATAACACCTTAATTGCGTCTGAGGACATTTGCTTACTACATCCCATTACCATGTTGTTATTTCATAGTTTAACAAGGAAAAGTAAACCACTTAAAATAAAAGCTTATTGTACTAAAATGCACAGTCCGAGATTATATATACATGTAAGCGCCTAATTAATAAATCACAAGGTTACCATATCACAAGACTATACCTACCATAGATCTATAAGACACAAAGCTTACGACAAAATTAAGTTTTCCTTACAATCACACCATTACTGTTTTTAAGAGTAATACATTATTAACTAGTCCCCATTGATATCAGGTAGAGGTAGCGTCGACGCATATTTAGGTCGTATGTACAAGAATCTATTTACTATTAAAGAAATTTACTTACCGAATCTGCTGACAGCGTCGTGACATTTACGTATAAAACGCCCTTTTTATACTCTACACTTACACTACTGACTTTCACTTAACTTATCAAAAAACTTATATGATACCTTAAACGGTACTTATTAATTATATTTACTCTAAATTAATATTAAGATCGTTAAATATAATTAAATTAAACTTTTTCCATTAACTCGATTCACGCGCTGTGAAATTCACTCTTTCAAACTTTTTCACTGCACTTTTTTCAGAAAGCACTTTCATTTTTCACTTCACTTTTGGCAAAATGGCGATGACCGATCCGATAGCTTGCACCATTTTAACTCATTTCACTTATATAACTCATATTATATCACTTATATAACGAAATAAACTAAATAATCTTGGAGGAATAAACAATTCTTACAAAACCAGTAGAACTTTGCCTATTACCGTGCTTTATTATTAACTATACACTTTTATATAAACGAAACTTATAAAGAAACTAGGCGTAGAATATTAAAACAACTTAAATATTTGCTTAAAATGCTGAAAAACGACTGGAGGAACGTGGGAAAAATAACTGACTGTTTTACAACAATCCATAGCAACGAACATTTCTAATCTTTCTAAAATTATTCGTCATCTAAATTAAGATATTAGAATTATACATGGCCTGTATTCCAATTACACAAAATGAGGCTTAAATAAAAACTAAAAATTCATTGATGTTCAGTTATAAGTTCAAAATGTGTTGGAAGGCTAAGACTATCACATACATATAGTAATTTATATAACACGTTTTCAGGCAAAATAGTAATAAGAAAGGCAATCACATCATCAGTCTGTGCTGGAAACAACAATGAAAAATTTGTTGCGTCCCTGCAGGATTCGAACCCATGACCTCCAGTTTCTACAACTCACGCCACTAGGCTATGGAGGAGTACAAAGGTACATATTATTCGATAAATATGTTTCTGTGTTGTATTGTAAAATTAAAACAAAGACTAATTTTTAGGAAGTCGCTATAATTATATATTCTCACTTTAATTAACTTAGGGTACAGAAGGTTCATCATCATTGGCCTGTATTTATCCAATACTGGACATCGGCCTCTTCAAAAGCACAGTTCCGCGGAAACTCCCATCCAGTTCTTGCCAACCGCCTCGCAAGGACATCGACTGGCCCAGATGTATACTTTATGGCCTGCTATTGACGTCATTTTTGGCTTTGTCCAAAACCGAAGTTAAAAGGAAAACCACTAAAATGGTGTAGGAAAAACTGTTTTTTTTTTGTAATAAGAAGCTTGAGTTCTTTTTAGAATAATGTTAATATAACTCTTGTAGTAATATCTGTTCATAGAATAATTATTACTATTGATAATATAATTATTACAGTTCTTGTGTTGTACGGAAGTAAGATGATTCGCTGGCTAGATAATGCAGATACGCACCACATTGATTTACTGAAAGGGACTAAAAGGATATCGGTGTATACCTCAAAACACCGCAAATAAGAAAGTAACCAGCATGGACTTTTCATTTCAGATTATGGTCCGTAAAAACAATTTTAATTTGTTTCTTCGCTGTAGAACACTACTATCTCAATTCTTAGTGGATGAAAATGGAGAGCGATCGTCTGTGTTACATAGCTTTAAATCAGAGCAAGTTACGTGCCGAGAGCTGCGTACACCTCGAAGACGCCATTGGAAACAAAGGCAATGTTAACCCCAATGACGTGTGGTGGTGTGGTGATCCTCATGTCATCGTTTGTAAACAGTCCTCGCCATCTGCATGAGTATACTTAACACGCATTTCGGTCCGAATTACGGGCGGTGGACTTATTCATCACATGGCGTTAACCACCTGGCCCGATAAAAGGAGGTTAATGGACGGTCAAAAACCAACGGACCGACATGATATGATCGCTCGAGTGTTTCGTGTA
Organism: Lamproptera curius; assembly: GCA_029286875.1. NCBI lineage: Eukaryota > Metazoa > Arthropoda > Insecta > Lepidoptera > Papilionidae > Lamproptera > Lamproptera curius. The sequence goes on along the minus strand of JAGSMT010000416.1, from coordinate 41,593 downwards.
AAAGTCCAAAAACTTATGGCTGTCATCACCAAAGATCAGGTATTCGGTGACGTGACGGTGATTTTGACCGACTTTCCAAAAAAAGAACGTAATCAATTCGGTGCGTATGTTTTTAATATTTATGATACCTCGTTGCCCCGCTCGTAGTGCTACGGTTTCATTTACTCTTTTTAAATGATAGATATTACCTTTCCATTGGTACCAACCATTTTGTGATAAGTAGTTTAATAGATATTTAAAAATAAAAAAGAAATTACAGAACCAAAAATCACCAACTCGTGCGATTAAATTATAAACGCTGCCAAAACCGTGAAAAATAGACATAAAGTATGTTTACATTAATGTACTACATGAATTGGTCTACAATAAAGTCTGCTATAGAATTTATGTATATTTTAAGGATAGCCCACAATAAGCTCTTTAATGTAAACATTTTTAAAAGTTGAAATCAGACACATTCAAAGCTTATTTTATATTAGTTTAGGTTGATATAAAAGTCATTGCATTAAAAAAATTCTTTATTCAAGCAAGGTGTTCTATTTTTTATTGGACGCAGCAGGGTACATTAGCAAATCTTTTTTACTAAAATTGCACCTAGCACAGTTGCGCAAAGACAAACTTCGTCGCTGGCTATTGCATCCTCCGGAATACCCGCAATCTTGTTGGGTGGTGGCAGAACCGCAGTATTCAAGCTCCTGCTGAACCATGCAAGTGAGCAAGCGCTTATTTGGAACATCAGCAAAAGTAGTAGTCGGGTTTCTTGCAAATGCAAAAGAGTAAAAAGAATTTTACTGAACTATGATTACGTTGCTGCAATCTTGCGAAAATGTTTCTATTTTTCTCACAAATATTACAAATATAATTAAACACCAATAAAAATAAATACGCCATGAGCGACATTAAGAAATGTTTATACACCATATTTTTATTGAAATACAAATCATTGAATTGGATTTTGTTTTTTGGCAAAATCGCCATTTCCTTTCGAATCGTTCGCTGCGAGTTCTCCACAGGATACGTGCTTAGGCGTTGCCCTATTTCACGGATAGCGTCAAGAACTCTACAAGGGCGGACTACCTGAAACATAAAATGAGACCTTTTAGATAACGAATCGAAAGATATGAAATAATATTATATTTCGAACTTTTACAAATAACAGCTGAAAAATCTGACAAAGATGTATTTGGTAACCTTAACCATACTTTTTACATAATTATTTCTTTTATTTACGCGATTATTATACATATACCAACTAGTCTGCCCGTGATCATGGATGCTGGAAAGAATCCGAAACGTGGGGAATAAATATATTTAAGTAACGCGAAAAATCCGTAAATTAGTGGATTTGATACATACTTTTTACATTACATTTCGCTTAATAACGCGATTATTATACTATATTTTTGCGTTCATTACCGACGTTTCGGACTCTTTACTGTATCCATGATCACGGGCAGACTAAGACATATCTCATTTCAGTCTGCCAAAAAATCCGTAAAGAGTGAATTCAATACATAAAACTTAAGTAGAAATAGTTATACTGACTCTTCCAAAAACCACGTTTTTCAGATCGAATTGAGGCAACGGCTTGAACGTGATGTTAAAACTGCCGCAGACTTCATTGTCCCGCGACACGCGCATCGACAATAGACCTGTGGAAAATTATAACATCGTTGTAGTAAAAAGTAACACTAAAGTCTATTGACCAACCTTAATTTACCCTAATATAACACCAAAACAAAGCAATGTGTTATAATTACAATCCACACATACATCACACATCATCAGCCTGTGATAGTCCACTGCTAGACATAGGCGTCTCTTAATACACTCCTATCCATTAGGGGGTTTTGGACCGTAATCCACCACGCTGGTCCAAGGCGGGTTGGTCCACGCTGGTCCAAGGCCCATCCGACGCATGGATAATCTTACTTTTCAGACAATTGGGTAATCGGCCCTAATTGCCCGAACCAACTAGGAAACAACAATGAAAATTTGTTTTTTTGCAGGATTCGAACCCGCGACCTCCGATTTCTAAGCACACGCCCATACCACTAGGATACGGAGGCAGTTTTAATTACAATCCATCTATTAATTATTGGCTAACTAGATTATTTACACTATTTATTTACAGATTATTTACAGCTAAAGACAAAAGCTTAAACCAACAAGTAATGTTGGTTTAAGCTTTTGTCTTTTAGTTGTAGGTATAGACAAATAAAACATTTGTCACATAAAATTATTGATTTTAAATAATTACATTGTGATATAATATAACCGATATGTGCATTTTTTAAAACAACAATTTGTAATCTTTTTTCTCTTTGTCTGTTTGTTTTGGGGTGATTTCGCGGTAAATTTTAACGATGCAACTGGAATAAATAACTTTTTTATTCATTGTTTTTGAAAAAAATATACTAAAAAATGAGTATTAACAGGTTTACATTATATTTCTTTCCTGTAGTTTAGCCAGATGAATATCCAAATAGATATAAATTAACTGCCCAGCCTGAGGTATAGGCTTTGCCTTTAGAAATCAGAGGCGGTGGTCGAACCTGCGGACTCAACACTTTTCCAAGTTTTTCCTAGTTGCTTGATAATATTATAAGTGCCATAAGCTAGAAATGTACATACCACAATGACTATAGATCAGAAGTGTAAAAACAATGAGTTGATCACCCGTTCGCCTATAAGTAAAATCATGAAAAGTTGTTTTCACCTTATTCCCTCCGGTGGTGTTGGTTATCCTTCCATGGGTCTTTAAGAGTATAAAGGATGGGTTTGTGCACATGTGCGCGTACACTTGCATATAAATTCCTGGACAGTTGGCGATCTCTAATATAGATCGGCCGCAGTAGTCGAAATCGACTTGGAGGACATTCACTATTACAGGACCTTGAAAATGAACCAAGCAACAAATCGAAGTCGTACATATGGCGTTAATCAACTGTCACCTAGTTGACATATCTCGATAATCAATCAATGAGAATGCTGGATGTATGCGCCTATCTGATCCATGGTTTATAGATGAGTGAGAGTTATTTTCCTTCGAAAACCTTGATACGAACTGTCAATGAGTGATCGTTTAAATAGGTATTATCCCATTAATATCAAGCTTTATTGTTTAGGGTCATATCCCAAAATTAATAATGTCATTGCGTATTATAGAGATGTAATGGTACTGAAGCTATTTAAGAGAACACGATAAATACGAACATATCGGAAAAATAACAAATAACTTTTTTCTTTTTTTCTCACTATATCTATACTTTGTTCACATACATTCCAAGTCAAATTTCACTAAACTATTATATGATATTGTTACAATTTACGAACCACGTCCTTCAAACAACAATAATGTTTGCAAAATATACTTTCTTTTTTTAAGAAGGAAAAATATACTTGAATAAGTCAAGTTGGCAGCGAGTAGCAGGGGATCGGCCGTCTTGGCGTTCATTGAAAAAGACCTATGTCCAGCAGTGGACCGATAAGGGCTGCTAATGATGATGATGATACTAGAAAATATTAAATACTTAATAAAGCCAATAACTATAACAACCATTTTGGTACAAAATCAAACTATGTTGATAAATTTATTATTTGTTGTACTTTTTGAAGTTATACTTTCTTTGGTGTAATATATGAATGAGTTCAGAGGTAACCTGGCATCGAATGAGGAAAGTGGAAGTTCTCAGCTCCAATAGGGACCTTCCGACCATATTGAGCGTAGCACCCGAATCCGTTGTCATGCACTACGTCACCGCCGCACCAGAACAGACCAGGCACCTTTCTGATATATTTAAATACCTTTATTCAAATAAAAACAATTAACACGTTAAGAATGCAACCACCGGTTGGATATAGGATGCTTTTGACCTGAAGAAGCGACTTAAAAACACATATAATTAGCAAAAATTAAAGATAATAAATCATTTATATTATAATACATTTTCACCTAAGCCGTAAAAACTAAAGAGCATTTTCTTACCGTGTGTTTTCATTTAAAGATTTTCATCCAAACACTAATAGGTAGATATAAATTAAAATTAATGATAAACCAAAGATGATGTTTGATATTTAATTGTTATTATATAGTGTGATATTTAATTTCTTCTAGCATAAATATTCCGAATTGCTATGCTCTGAGTAATCGAATATAATACGAAATTTACCCCGTAATTAAAAATTACCGTCTAGCGTATCTTTACCAAAAACAGGTGCTTACGTATCAAACCCTGACTTGCCGGTCCAACAGCCCAAGGAACAGCCTAAGGTTTCTGGACAAACGTCTTCGAAGAGTTCCACCTTTATCTTCCCGATCACAGCGCCACCACGCATTCCGATACTTAAATGCGCCCTATTTAAGTAACTTTGCGATGGAAGGATATATTTAAATAAGGTTAAACATTGGACATAATGCTGCCTCCGTAGCCTAGTGGTATGGGAATGTGCTTTTGAAACCGGAGATCGGGGTTCGAACCTGCGGGACTCAACAAAGTTTTCATTGTTGTTCCAGTTGTCAGGGCAATTTAGGCCAATCACCAATTATCTGAAAAGAAAGATCCATTCGTCGGATGGGCATGTAAAAGATAGGGGTGTGTTAGGGGAGGCCATGGCCAGGAGTACTATCAGAGGCTAATGATGATTGGACATAATAAACACCATCTATATTAGTAGTAAGACACTATTGATAAAAACCTTTTAATCTATAAAAGCAAAGGTAACTCTTTGGGTCACTCTACGTAAAACTTGTCATTTTAGGAAATCAAACCTCGAGCGTCTGACACCCTTGGGTTTCCTAAATGCCACTCCTTCTACGGTTTCTTCTGGTATCGGGCAGAAGAGAACCAACTTGTTCTGCACTCTTTGAAATATTTCTTTTTGGTTCCTTTTCCAATTCTGTTCCAGTAAACTCGTCGTTTGCACTCTTGGACGCTGATAATTATAAATGATAATTCAAGATATATTCAACATTTCTTATAACAGAGCTAAATAAGAGATGGAGGTGATTGATATACCAAAACTTGTTCTAATCGCTCGACGACCGCCATATAAAATTAGGGCCAAAAGTTTTATTAATATATTTGTAGGCAAAACAATTTGCCACAAATTATATGTTAATTTTTTTGTAGGACGCATAGTTTTCAAAATCGCAATAAAAAGGCCCAGATTTTCCAAGATGGCCGCCCGGGGGTAAGGACGTCGACCCCAAGTTTCGGGTAAACTTCTATTATTATATTATTCATTCGCGTCAAAAATGTGCTTAAAATTAAATGCATCCTATAAAATTATAATGCTCATGTAACATTTCATTGGACTATAATCCTATAATGTAAGTATTGTATGGATAATTGTAAACATACTACAATTAGAAAAAAAAGCTTGTTTTTATTTTTAAATTACATACGTTTAACCTCAATCATCAATTTACTAAATAGAAAACACATTTTATTAAAAAAAATAACATTTATTTCAAATAATTAAATTCAATTTAAATAAAAAACTATAACGCATTTCTACAAAGAGACTCCGAAAATGGCGCATTTCATAGCCCGTTGGACTATTGCAAACTTAAGGACTAATCTATAGGCAGAGATCACGTTTCGGTTTCATAGGTCATCACGAGAAGAACCCATTGGTCAAAGACCATCGTCATCAAACCCTGCGGTATTATTTGGCTTCCTAAATGCTGTCCAGCCCAACTGTATAATCTTATCGGCCTCCATCTTGAAGTTGTATCTTCTCAACTGCAATATTTGCCATATAGCAATCGTCAACTTTGTGAGTAGCACCATGGACATTGACAGATTAGCGAGAAAGTGTTTCATTGACCATGACTTTCGTCAGTTAGACTAGCATGTGGATTTTGCCAGTTGTCAGGTTGAGGAACCTGTGACGCGTCAATTTCAATCGAAGTCCACCGATAATAGCTCTTAGTAAACAGACGAGCAAACTGTTCCTGAGCTTCCGAGTTTCTCCATTAACATCTTCAACATAGCTGTTTATATTATAAGGCATTCAATGAGTTTTTAATTTCATTTGAAATTTTCAGAGTCCATCACGGTTTGCTGTTGCTCGGAGAATAGACCCTATCAGACAAACCTGCTCCTGGAAATTTAAATTCAGGATGGTTTACCAGTCTTGATCACTTCTCACAGAGACATCCCTGAATTGTTTTTTTCTGTTCCCGTTCCGTCGTGATAACGTCATCTCGTATCTTGTCACAGTATCGGAGCTATGCCACACCAATCTCCTGGAGACCTTCTTAAAATATAAACTCAATTAGACGTGGGTCGTTACAAAACTTTTAAGAAACGATACGGAACTAGTTACGTAGACGGCGTCGCTTGTTTTAAAACCAGTTATTTTTATAACTAGCCACTTTCATCCAGCTACTGTGCATACGTAAGTTTCACAACTATACGGTTACTTTTGTTTTTCAACTATACGGTTACATATAAAACGAAAATCACGGTTTCGTGTTTGATGCCCAATAGCTAAATCAATACATTTATTTTTTGCATACTTTACTCCGGTTTACAATTGTAAAACGTTTTATTGATCGATTGGTGTTTACTACGAAACTATGATTTGAATAAAAATATTGCTACTGGCATACTTAAAATTAAATTTTATTGTTACAATGACGATGATTAATATTTTCTGTTTATTTACACTTTTGTTGTGTTTACACATTTGAACGATTTTATTATAACTATCTTTCACTCTTATATACACCGTTCAGTTACTTTGTTTGTTCAGTTATTTAATTTAAAAACTTTATTTTGTCTTATTTTACTTGATTGAAATAACTGCTGGTTTCCCGGAATCACAAGACAATATTTACCAACAGGGGTCACTCGAATATGGTATCTATGTGTATTAGTCATACGTATGAAGACTCAACTCCCTGGCCAGTGGTATGGGCGTATGCTTAGAAACCGGAGGTCGTGGGTTCGAATTGCGGGGACTCAACAAATTTTCATTGTTGTTTAGTTGGTTAGGCAATTTGGGCCGATCACCAATTGTCTGAAAAGGAGGATCCATGGTCGGATGGGCATGTAAAAGTCGGTCCACCCACACCCGCATTGGACCAGCGTGGTGGGATACGGTCCAAACCCCTGATGGATAGGGGTGGATAGGGAGGCCATGTCCAGCGTGGACTATAAGAGGCTGGTGATGATGATGAAGACTAAATGCGTCACTTACAGGCGGTGACGCATTTAGTCCTCCCATTCTCGGGAGTCTCGATTGCCATCTCTTTCGCTCGGCCCGTTGGTAGCAAGATGCGAAAGAAATTAGTGATTTACACTTACTAACAGACGAACGAAGACGACGACGGCCGAGTTCGCCCAAATAACGTGTTTACAAAAATAGCTACTTTTAATTTGACACGAAACGGTTATTACGTTTCATTGCACACTCAGTAAATACGCTGGCTAAGTTGACTTTCAAACCAGACACGGAAGTATTTTCACACACTACTGCTTTGCAGCGGAAATAGCACTGCGGTGGTACCTTCAAACTTGGCCTCTGGATGTGCCAATGTGGGCCGGTACACTTTTTCACTTTAAGGGTATACCTCTTAATGAGGTTGAGAACAATGAACGCTACCCTACTCGACAGTGTCGAGGGTTGCGCGACACGCTCGAAACGACGACAATGTTGTTAACAAGGGATTTATTGACGACAAATCCCATGTTAACAGGTGGTAGCGATCCGTAGCTCATTTCCCACCTCTTGTCCGCTACCGTTGCCAGACATAGTGGGACTACCGGGCCATTTTTTGGGAATCATTAAAAATAGATCTTTGATTGCCACGCTGAGAGGGCGTAAGGCAATTGAGTTCATCTAAAACCTACGACTCCAAAGTAGGTATTAATATGTCTTTTTATTCTTACCGCGCTTTTGAACAGTTTATAAAGAATATTGTTTTCTTTTGTATTGCTTAAAGGGCTTTCTTCTGTCATAGTAACCATTGCTGCAGGGAAGGGGAAAACCCCAGTGGCTGTCGACCTTTCCCTGAGGGAAAACACAACAGATTCTTAATAATACAGCTCTGTAAAATTAATATTATTAAATTTAACTGTTATTTATTTGAATTGCTCACAAATAAACATGTATTACAGGACATCCTGTACTTACCCGATTTAATTGTGCTAAACGTATAGCCATCACGAGCTTCTTGTTATCGGCAGCAAGTTGAATCGCCTGTCGACGCCATTTTCTGTCGTTACTTAATAATCGTTGATAATCGTACAATGGAGGTTGTGAGTCCACAATAGCCTTCACATGTGCATACTATGAATAATATTTTAAATTATCTACGTTCAAATTTATAACGAGGAAAGATTTGTTGAAGACATATGATACTATTGAGCCCTAAAAATTGTTCTCCAAAAATCTAAAAATTATATTTGTTTCTACAGATTAGCCGCAAGAAAGTTTTTTTTTAATAAACTAATAAAATTTAAATAGCTCGATTTAAGGTTCCTATGAAATCCTTGTCGTGAGAAGCACCAGTAACTTTTCAATGTTTCACTTCATCTATATTTTATTATATAATTATGTTACCTAAACATGATTAGAAAAAACATCGGAAACCTTCTGAATAATTCGGTATATATATATATATATATATATATATATATACCGTTAGTTATATGCTGGACATAGGCCTCCTAATACACCCCTTACATTGGGGTTGGACCTATCCCACCACGCTAGTCCAATGCCTGTTGGTGGGTGGACCGACTTTACATGCCATCCGACGCATGGATCATCTTACTTTTCAGACAAAGGTGATCGGCCCAAATTGCCCTAACCAACCAGGCAACAATGAAATTTGTTGCATACCCGCAGGATTCAAACCCGACCTCCGGTTTCTAAAGCACTCCCCATCCACTAGGCTACGGAGGATATATATATATACTATAATAATATATATTCACATGTTAGACAACATAAGGTATTAATTATATTAAAATAAAATTCTTCATAAAACAGAAACAAATATTTACCTTGTCAGGCCTTCTTTTTCTGGTCCGCATAATGTCTTCTATTTCTGGAGGCGGTGAAGAATATTTATTTATCATGGAGTCCTGGGATTGCACCTTTTTCAAAATAGCTCCGAATAGTGTCATATTATCCACAGAAATTTTTAATCAAATCAATAAAAACTAAAATATGTAATTTTCACGTCCTTGGTAACTGATATCGTTATTGTAAATCATATGGCCGATTTAATTTTAATTTGATTTGTATCATTGGTTCAAATATCCAGGATGAGACTTCGAGCGTTGGAAAATATCGACGGCCTCGTTAACATGCTTGTAATGATATTAATCATTAATTCAGTTTATGATGTAACCTCCGTTTCCCAGTACATACGCGACTACGGTACTTCAAACCGGAACACATGATTTTGTCAGGCTACCGTTTGTTATAAATAGGCATAGGGTGGACGCCCTCCTCAGTAAATAGTATATAAACCTACATTCATTGATTAAGAAATAAAGCAAATAAAATATAATAATTCAGTCATTATATTTTTTATTTGCTTTATTTAATTATACCTTTGTTACGTACCCATATTTAAATTATTCTATACATTGCAAAGCAAAACTAGTAAAATTTTAACAAATGTTTCATCAATTAAAGAGCTCAACTATTTTATAATATGAGCAAATAACAACGTGCTCTCTGGAAATTGGTCGCGTTTTCTCTACTGCATTTAAATCGCTACAACTTTTAATAATCATTTCAACAAAATGTCGTTTGAGGCATTTTTTATGTACAGAAGGAAATTTTTTTTTCATGCAATAACTTTTATGTGAACTTAAAATGCATTATCTTAAATAAACTTTAAAAATGCCTGATTGCAATTATTAAAAATGTTGCGTTCTTTTAGAGATCCCGTGACTTCTATATAATAAATTTGTTTCGTGGATTTCAGTCGATACGAATTGACAGAACCCCGCCCACTCCTTTTATTGGCGGCTTTCCTTATAAATATGAAAAAACATCTCTAAAACTATGAAGACTTGAAATTTGGTTGTATTAACCCTCTATATCATGGTGTGACGTAAGCAACATACCGCTTCTCCTACTAAATTCATAGATTAGTTTTTGACGTTATAATGCACTGTTTACCGTAGTCTACAAACCGAAGTAACGAACAGGTACTAAAATTTTCCATAGATGGCGTTACCTGCCACAAATTGAAGTTTTTTCACTAAGCCGTTGTGATTTAAACAAGTTCGCGCGTGCTCCTAATTAAAATTATTTTAAAAAGTTTTTCGTGTTTTGTGGGTTAATTTTCAATAATATGGACAGGTAAGTGTCTAAATATTTGATATTTGAAGTTATCAATGGCAAATATTATCATTTATTAGCTATTTTTGAAAATTAATGTTTGTTGCCCGTAGCTTCTACATTGACGTTTATGGGTATAATTTTGTATTAGTTTCTGGAGTGTATTGATAAGTGTTTTTCGTCATCCAGGGAGCTCTAAGCGTCCTCCTCGAGTCACTTTTGGAGGAAGATATTACTTGATTCTGCAGAATGGTGATGACAGCGAGGACGGTTTGGATTTTGATGATGACAGCCTAGCAGACCCAGATTTTTCACCTGAATTAGAAACTTTTGAAGACAATACTTCCACCTTAGATATCGACATGGATTCTGTATAGAAACCTTAGAAAATAGCCATGAGGTTCAGTTCCATTACTCCAAGGACTGAAACTTCATCAAACGTTGCGTTGCTCAACCTTCATCAGCTCAAAGCAATCAATCAAGACCCACTACATCGAAACCTACTAAACTGAATTTTACGCTGGAAGAAAGAGCCTACAGTTGAATACCGAGCAGCTTAGGTTCAAGGGTAATAAGATCTTGGGCGCTGGACTTCAAGAGCTAGATCTCCTATCCAGTTTTTCTTTACCTCTTTTCACAAGAACTTATCACGATGATTTCAGAGCAGACCAATCTTTATCAAGTTCAGAATGATCCTAATAGCACTTTTCGTGTGACAGAAATGGATATCAGGCAATTTATGGGTATTGTTTATCTTATGTCTCTTATTCGATTACCTAGAGTTACGAACCACTGGACTCCGATACTTGGTACCCCAATAAACAGGATACTATGTCATTAAATAAATTTGAAAAATACGCCAAACCTTACACTTCAACGACAATAGTAAAAATGTCTCTAGGAACGATCCTGAACATGACAGAATTTTCAAAATTAGACCAGTAGTTGAGTCTTGCAATGCAGCTTACAAGAAGGTCCCATTGGAAGAACACCTTTGTGTTGACGAGCAAATGTGTTCCACCAAAGCACGGAATGTGTTGAAGCGATACAACCCTCAAAAGCCACACAAATGGGGTTACAAAATCTACGTGTTGAGTGGCGTTTCTGGTTATCCTATAAAACAGAAATTGAAACTGGCAAGGAAAACGTTACGCTTCCAGAGGAGCCAGATTTGGGTGCAGCATCAAATGTCGTCATGAGGTTAGCGCGCATGATTCCAAGGCATCAAAATTACCAATTGTATTTTGACAATTATTTTACCTCTCTTCGTCTGTTGGAATATTTGGCCAAAGAAGGCATTCACGGTCTTGGTACGATTAGAAAAAATAGAATCCCAGACTGTAAATTGCTACCAGAAAAGGAGATGTTGAAAAAACCCAGAGGTTATTCAGAAGAATATGTAGCGGATGTCAACGGCACCGACATATCTAATGTGGCATGGAAAGACAATAAAATTGTCACTCTGGCTTCTACTTTTGCTGGAATACAGCCTGAAACTGATGTTCGTAGATGGGACAAACAGAACTCCAGGTACGTGAGCATAAAACGACCAAATGTTGAGGAGAGTACAACCGCCACATGGGTGGTGTTGACTTGATTGATAGCATCATGGGGATATACAAGATACAGTTGCGTAGCAAACGATGGCAAATACGTCTATTCTATCATTACTTGGACCTGACAATGGCCAACTCATGGTTACTATATAAAGAGTCTGTAAAGACAAAGGCCTCCCATGTCGTTTATCTTCAGCGGATTTTCGTCTTGATGTTGCAGTGACTCTTTGTAAATTGGGTATAAAGCCTAGTATGTCTAGTCGCCGATCGCTGGAGAAAGAGATACAAGCAAAAACATAAAGGACCTGCACAGCATGCACCTCCTACAGCAGTACGGCAAGACCAAATTGGGCACTGGCCCCAATGGTCCGATAAAAATTAGGTGCAAACTCCCGAAGTGCACTGGATTTACTCAATACATGCGAAAAAATGCGGGGTTGCACTAGCTATCCAAAACCAAGAACTGCTTCAGGAGCTCCACCTCTCATAACTTTCTCTTATATAATTTTTAAGCTTAGTCTCAGTGTTGCCCACGGCAACACTCCCTAATTTCTATATATTTTTTTAAATAGTTTTCGTTTATTCAATAAACGAAAAACTATAAACTACATATATTTTATTTTATTTTAACTACCCATATACAAAAAATATTAAAAATCTATTTATTGAGTTATAGAGGGTTAACAATAGTAATGCCCTCCTAGTCAAGTCCGACTACGGCGGCCGATCTATATTAGAGATCACCCAACTGAGCAGGAGATATTATAGTGCACAAGTGTATACACAAACACAGGTGCCTCCCCATTCTTTTGTACTCTCAAATCCCGATGGAACGGATAATCGACACAACCGGAGAGAGTAAGGCGCAGGACCGACTTTTGTACATCCCCATACGACGCATTGATTATCTTACTTTTCAGACAATTGGGTGATCGGCCCAAAATGCCCTAACCAACTAGGAAACAACAATATAAATTTGTTGAATCTCCGCAGGATTCAAACCCACGACCTCCGGTTCTGAACCACGCGCCCTTACCACTAGGTATACACACCCTTATAATCAGGTAAATAAAACATACTTAAAAATCTCTTTACACAACTGCAAATAAAATTTTGATAAATGTTTATTTCGATAACCATTTATTTCACATCGTGGTTGAAAGTTATTGTCATTTTTTTCATTACAAATGTTATAAAACAGTTTGAGAAATAACAGTGCCAGCACGATTTTAATGATAATACTCAATTATATGTATAATTAACATTATATCTTAATTTCTTGAGCAAATCCGTGTTAAATTCCAAGCAGCTCGTCGTCCTTTGTCTTGTTCTTTAGATGTCTGAACACTTTCCTGAAAAATTTAAAAACATAACATTAAAGTAAATCTATATACATTTTTAAACACATAGGAAATATTAATAAATCACTTTCAGTATTAGATACACAGAAAAAATAAATTTCTGTTGGATATTGAAATGTATTTAAAATTTATTACCGAAATTAGAAATTTAATTCTTATTAACATTTGCACAATATTAACTTGCTTCCCGTCCATTCGCTATATCGCATGTACCACCCACGCACCAAACGTCCCTATAGCACAGGTAAGCTTTATGTACACACTCTTCATATGTCATATGTCTTTTGTATACATTAAAAATATCTTTTATCTGTATACTAATATTATAAAGAGCAAAAATTGGTATTTCTGTTTGCATGTTTGTTATTTATTAACTTTCACAGTTAGAGCTCCAACCCCCTGCCCCATAAGAAAAGCAGCGTAAGACGCCACTAATACGCTCACCACCCTGAGACATCACATGTTAGGTCTCTCGGTTACCCAGTAATTACGCTAGCAACGGTGCCTTTCAAACCGGAAGTCAGTCGTGTTTACCCACTAACGGCTTCCGACAAAAATGACACTGCGGGGTACTACCCGGGTAAGGTACCTCATCATCATCATCAACAGCCTGTGTTAGTCCACTGGTGGACATAGGCCGCCCCTAATGCACGCCTTCTCCATTAGGGGGTGTTTGGACCGTATCCCACCACGCTGGTCCAATGCGGGTTGGTGGGTGACAAGGGACCTACCTCCTCTGATAATAATCTATAAATAATACGGGCAGCTAGTAATTAATAATAACATTGTACGTACCACAACGTTCTTGGCACGTGGCCCCAGTCGTGCGGCACTCGCGCCAACAGCCGCTGTAGGTCGCGCGCGTGCAATCCCTCAGCGTCGCCCGCGTGACCAGCGTGACGCGTGACGTCATCAGCATGACGGATGTCGTCAGCGACGTGACGCGCGGGACAGCCCGCCGTGACGTCACGGACGCGCACGCGGCCCGCTCGCGCCCACGCCGCCTCCCGCGCGTCCTCCACTACGAGGTTGATTTGCAGCGTGACTTCGTATACAGTGCGGAGCGGTATGTTCGCCACCTGCGGAGAGGGGTTAATTATATAAATTACTACCGACCGGCCCCGGCTCCGCACGGGTGTAATACTGATATCTGTAAAATCTATGGAACATATATAAATTAATCAGCGTTTCTCATTATCAACGAATTATATAAACCTTCCTCTTCAATCACTCGTATCTATTAAAAAAAACCGTATCAAAATCCGTTGGGAAGTTTTAAAGATTTAAGCATACATAAGGATATAGGAACAGAGAAAGCGACTTTGTTATATACAGGGTGGCCCATAAGTCCTTTGAAAAGTAAAATTTGAATAAAACGAACAGGGCGCGCGTGAGCGGTAGCAGGCGAAGCGGGAGTAACTTCGGTTTCTAGGAATTTAGTCGTGATGGAGCGTTTTGTGCGCGGACCGTGCGTTTTGTGCGCAATTTTATAAAACGTCAATTCGGCAACCGTGGCGGCGTAAATTTCGAGAACACAAAGGTTTACAAACTTTGACGACACTCCAACTCTTCAAACGATTAAGAACTGGGTCTGCTAAGTTCGAGGAGACCGGTTCGACGTTAGATAAACTGCGGTTGGAACCGCCTCAAGGACGTCACGTACGGAACAAAACATAGAAACAGTGACACAGTCTATTCGCGAAAATCGGACACAGTCAACTCGTAAGCGCGCCAGAGCATTAAACGTATCCAGGACATCGTTACAACGGATTTTGAAGAAAGATTTACATATGCACCCTTACAAAATTCAGTTGGTTCAAGAATTAAAGGAAACTGACGGTATTCAAAGACACCATTATGCAAATGTGTGAAATGTTGAATCGGTTTCCTCCCTTAATAACATAATGTTCTCTGAAGAGGCTCATTTCCATCTTAACGAGGCATGTTAGTAAACAAAATTGCCGCTATTGGAACCCCATCAATCCAAAACTTAAGCATCAGAAGCCCTTACATAGTCCGAAAGTGACTTAGGGCCCTATATCAGCCCATGTGTATCCTAGGGCTACTTCTTTATGGATGGCAGAAGGCTCGCAGTTACTGTTACGTCGGAGCGATATGTGGCTAGGATCGAAGAGTTTTCATACCAGGATTGCATAACTTTTCAGGCTTTGAATGCCAGGACGTGGTTTCAACAGGATGGGGCCACTTCACACCTCTAACACTGCTATGCCCGTTATCCGTCAACTTTTTCCTGCCAAAGTGATCTCTAAGAGGAGACATTTCCTGGCCTCCACGTAGTCCAGATCTGACCCGATGAATTTTAGACGTCGTTTGCAAGAGTGCCGTGATCGCACCGGATTACATTTAGAAGATGTTATTTCAAAAATAATTCCCGTTTTTAAGCTTTTTGTAAATAAAAATTTAATTCATAATGTAATTAATTTTATTTAAATATTTTTTCATATTAAAGGACTCATGGCAACCCTGTACTATGTAGCGAAGTGTGATAAATTTTGTTATGACATAGGTAAACAATCGCTTTTATAAGGAAGTGATACATTTGTTAAAAAGAACAAGGAACGTGAGCAACTGAAAGTTATCATAAATAATTTAACTCAATGGACACATTAACTACTAGAAATCATTGTATCACGCGTACCAATCTTTTACGCTTTAAATGGTGACATATGAGAATTTCCTATTTATTACTTATAAAAAGAGAGATTGGGACCAAAATGTCCTAGTCCTTAAAATATTAGTTTTAATCCATACTAACACACAAGTGGAGAAGTTTAAATAATATAAATTCACTGACAACAGTAAAGCTAACCTTAAGCGCCAAACCACCATCCCCAGCCACGGTATAAGCGAGATGAGCTCGTGCGTCGCGCATCACGCGCGCCCACCGTCTGGCTAAACGCGCCACGGCCGCACAGCGTCGCAGCAACGAAGGAATCATTTTAGCCGACGCCAAACTCGGGGTCAACGCTAGATTCGTCGACGACGCCGAAACCATAGATGACGCCAAACCCGTCGATGACGCCAAACCCGTCGATGACGCCAAACCAGTCGATGACGCCAAACCAGTCGACGAAGCGCTACCGCAGACACGGGCGCACTCGTATCGCATCGCCTCGCTTGCCAGCCGAGCGCACGTTCGCGCCAAGGGGTCTGCGTCTGAAGTTTAATAATTATATATTTTTAGTTTATATCTCAATGTTTGTTTACAAACAGTATAAGTTTTCAAATACTACACAATGTTGATATTACAGTTTATACATGGTATAAGTGTTTTATCACGTTTTTTATTAATATATAGTGTTTGATCACGTTTTATATATATATATAGTAGAATCGCATCATGATTGATTATTCCAAATTCTGTTCTACAAGCCAAGAAATTATACAATATTTTATAATATAGATTTAAACGACTTGAGCGCGCCTAAAAATCTACCTAATATTGATTTCCCCGAGGTGAAAACTTATATTCAAAAACCTTCACCCTTGATATTAACTCTACCTTCTATCGAACTTTTATTTTCGATCGTCACTGATGATCCTACTAACAACAAACACAATACCCCCCACTGCATACTAAGTCATGATGGAAAAACATAATCTGTAACATTATAATTATAATGTATAAGATTAAAGGCCAGCTGTGTCTGCAATGCTATAATGAAATAGGCCAAGAGGTTCGTATGGACTCGTTTAATAAGTCCCGAAAACTCTGATAATGACATTATATTGGAAAAACGTTTGTAAAACATTGTTTTTAAACACTTTTATCTTACTGAAGATTTTGTTTACATTTCAATAGGAGTATACCGTGATTGTGATGATGGTAGTGACGATAGAGGTAGCCATAAAAATTATAAATATATAATTTCAAATGAAATGAAACAAAAATTCATAGAATACGTCAATTCATTCAAGAGTATCACTATGTTAGAAAACGTTCAAGTAAACAATATTTAGACCCTACTTCATCATTTTGAAAAATATTTAAGCCGATTTGTTGCTTGTTTGGTGTACCGATAATTATTTTAATGTCAGAGTCTAAACTGTCAGACGGTATAGAGATATTGCATTGGTAATTTAAAGATAGGCTTCCATTTACCAAAAAAGATCAATGTGAACTCTACCATCTACGAAAAACTCTACTGCAAAAATACATCAAACCCTTAATTTTGGATTTGAAAGAAAAATTTTGCTAACATCAAAAATATAAAAGGGAATTTACCGTAAATCAAAATGTAAACAATTAGCTGTCTCTAATAATGAAGTTGTCCGAGTTGTATTTGAATTCAAAAAGTGTAGTATGCACCGTATTTTAATAAGTGTTTGTTATTAGAGAAGTAACCTCAATGTATATAATTTTACAATTTAAACATGGGATCAAAATAAGCATTTTGTTATATAGGGATGTGCAAATGGCTAATTCTTTACTAAGGGGTTTCACAAAGTCAATATATGGTAAGATAACTGTAGAGTCGAAATGGGAACCGTAAAGTTTATTAAGTAGGTAGATAAAAAGGGACTTAAATAAAATGAGGGTGATTCCGTTCATACCTTTGTAGAAAAGACTGCAAGAGGTATATACATATTAGCCAGATATATAGTATTCACAAGTACGATGGGCTAAAGTTAATAGGAATCCTTACAATGTTGTTGAGGTCAATCTAAACATGTTTGATTTTAAAGTAGTATAAAGAAAAATAAATTACAAACAATTTTTAAAAAGAGAAAAATTAATATGGAACAAAATATAAAAAAAATAGAAATTGCTCCTGATCATAACCCAAAGTGTATTCATAATCTAATAGTTTTTAAATAATATCTGGGTTATAAACAGAGCAATAAATTGCAATGTTTTTAAAAGAACTCTCTCACTTGGAATCTTTTCCCGAAATGGCATATATAAGCTTACTCAAAATTAATATAAAGATTTAAAATAATGTTGTGAAAACAATATCATACCGGAATTGTATCACACATTTTATAGGAATATACTGACGATTAAAAATGATGAGGAGAATGTAAATGATGATGAGGATTGAATGTTAATAAAGTTCCTATTTGTCTACGTGTTATTAAAGTAAATATAACTTGCTGCGACTTTGATATACCTAATATAACAAAATCGAGCTGTGATTGATCTGATTTATTATATCGTTAATTTATAAGTAAATAACTAAATAGCTTGGTATTTTAGCACATGAATTTATTCTCTTATACTTGTATAATTAACATACAAACATAACATTGGAATTAAAGCATAACCTTTCAAGTGAACTTAAACCGTTTTTATCTTAAATAAGCTTTGAATATGCCTGATAGTATTTTTTTTTAATTCTATATCAAAATGCATATTGTGCGTTGTTTTTAAAACATAGATATATGTATGCTATCGCGGACTTTATTGTAGACCAAATTAAGTAGTACAATTAAGTAAAACACTTTGTCTATTAAAATTAAAACTTACTAAATATTTGAAAAATGGGACCAATATGGAAGTTAAAATTTACAAAATAATTAAATTTAATACCTACTTCCTTCTTCCTTCTTTGAGGACGTCAGACAAAAAGGAACCCTCTAACAGGACAATCTGATGGACAACTAAGACAACCTTTTATATTTATCTGGTTATCTTGATGTTTTTTTATTTAAACCTATTATATCATTGATGTTAATGTTGCTTTTCTTATTTCATTGTGTCTTATTGTAATTTTCTTATCAATTGCGTATGTAACTATTTATAAGTGATTGTAACACTCACACACTTACTTTAAAATAAGAAATACCTTACTTGTATTGTGTTAACAATCGTTGATAAGCCTTTAAATGAAAATAAAAAATATGTTGACAGTAAGTATACGCTCCGAACTGTAAATTTTTCTTTCGGTAAGTAAATTTCAAAAGAATGATCGTCATGATGTAAATACCACACTTTAAGATTTCTAACCTTGAATAAATTGTTTTTTTTCACAGAACACCATGAACCATTTATATAGAAATCAAATTGTAAATGCAAGATTTGGGTACTAAATACTAAAGGTTTAACTAAAATATTTATTCAATTGCAGATATTGCGATGACAATCATTCGATGAATCATGACATAGAACATTAATAATATTAATTATCTTACAATAAATTCAACTCCTGCTAGCCTTAGCTTTAGAAGCCGGAGGTCGTAAGTTCAAATCCTGCGGGGCTCGACAAATTTTCATTCTTGTTTCCTAGTTGGTAAGCGTAATTTAGGCCGATCACCCGATTGTCTAAAAAGTAAAATGATCAATGCGTCAAATGGGCATGTAAAAATTCGGTCCACCCACCAACCCGCATTGAACCAGCGTGGTGAAATAGGGCCCAAAAACACCCTGAATGACTGCTGGACATAGGCCTCACCTGATACAGGCCCTCTCTGTATCAGGTGAGGCCTATGTCCAGCAGTGACTAACATAGGCTGATGATGTGCGTTCCTCACTATTTGTGAATGACAACGGACACGACGAGAATCACAAGGGTTCCGCTAATAATGGTACCCAAAGCAAGTGAACCCTCGAACTCCGGTTTCTAAAGCACAAGCCCATACCATAAGGCTGAGACGGCGATCCTGCGGGGGACTCAACAAATTTTTATTGTTGTTTCCAAGTTGGTTAGGGCAATTTGGGCCGGTCACCAAGTTGTTTGAAAAGTAAGATGATCCATGCGTCGGATGGGCATGTAAAAAGTCGGTCGCCCGCAGTGACAGATAGGGGTGCATTTAGGGTGACTATCACAGGCTGATAATGTATGTGTGTAAGCAAGTAAAAATTTATAAGAAAACAGTCGTATACAACGGATCAATTTCTAATATGTTAAATTGATATGACACAAAGCAAAATTATTGAACAAAATGCACAATACATATTTGTACTTTCCCATTACCTTTTCCGTAACCGTACAAATCCTATACATTTTTTAAATGATCACTTTATTTTATCATTTAATTATCGTTATTGAATAAAAGGATTATCGCGTTTAGGTTAAATTTTAAATTCCCGACGGTTTGAACACCTTTGCATAGGCCGTTTACAGAATAAAAAATATGTGTGCGTGTACTGGCGTACACTCGTAAGAAGTCAAACTTCTTTGACGTTATTTTTAAAAAAATTATTTACTTTATGCAACTTTACAGAAATTGGTTAAATAAAGTTAAATTAGATAAAATTTAATAAAAGGCTTTTATTATCATAGACATAAATACAAATTCTACAATTATTTCATTTTAGCTTATTACTACAAAGATTATTATTGAATTTCATTAATTGTAATAGAATTAGTACTATCATAGATGTCGTAATAATAATAACAATGCTAACATTTTGTAGAAATCATTTTTACGTTTACTCTAATTTGATAAAGCATGAAGTTAATGCATTAAGATATTATAATTTCCGTATTTCTAATTTTAAAAACAATGTCATCTTGTTACAAAATGTAACAACAACATGAACCATACATTTAAGTATTTAAAACGGTTACTACAAAATTTACATAGATGGCGTTAAATTTTAATTTTATACAAAAAAGATGGCGCGTAACAAAAAAATCTTACACGATTTTTTTTTCCAACCCCGATAAAGAAGTTTCACTTCAAAAATATTTAATTTCAATTAAGATCTTGTAATCCCGCTTCAGCACTGGCAACAAGATGCATGAGATCTAAGTTTACCCCCGTGATCACGTTGGCTGGACAGTGTTCGAAACGTCGGGAATTAAAAAAGGTAAAATAAACGCGACAAAATCCGTAAAAAGTTCTTTTATTCAATAATGTGTAGTATTCGCTTATAGAAAAGAGTTAATTAATCAATTATCATTTTTTTTACACAATCGTGGACGCAATCTAACAGCAGCATCCGACAAATTAATCAGGAAAGTGTTGCGCTGTACTATGCTGTGTTTCCTGACTACCTGACTGGTCTTAAGTTTAAAAACTTAAATTTTTATTTTTCGTATGCGGTAGCTCGATTATTTATGTATGTTTGAATATATGACAAAAAACTTATTAATAAGTTGCTTTTTTAACATATTCTAACATAGTAAACATTTATATTCGGTCTTAGAATGTTTTAAACAGGTTATTCTTGTTTTGATGTTTCCACGTTGTCACTATTTTTTTCATAAATTTGGCTGCAAATTACACATAGCTAGCAGCAGTAGTAGAATGTATGCATAATATTTTTTGTCAAGTGTAAACAATAAAACTGCTAAAGGTTAAACTATAACTGAACAAACTGGTACTCTGTATAATGTATACTTTGTTTTCAATGCAGGAGACATAACTCTTATTTCGCGCCACCACATGGTCCCCAGTCGACAAATATATGTCGTATGTGTCAATTGGCGACCTATATAGATATGTACTTTCAATTCAATATATTATTTGTTTAATCTTAGAGACAACGATTTACTCAATATATATTAGAGATAAGTTAAATTATCGATATTTCTTTTTAATATAAAGGTCATAAGCAGTTTCACCATAAAATTATTTTAAATTTATAATGCAGCAGTTGTGTAAAATCCTATTCGAAAGCACACGCTTCAGTTATCGAGACTTTCAAATAGAAATACTTTCATTAATTTTAAACATATCCAGCCGGTGCTAGATTTGAAAGGAAAAATTTGATACGTAATTATCCCAGACACTCAAGCAATATATATTCATATTATATAGAGGAATGATTCCTTTGTTCGTTTGGAATAGCTTCGAAAAATATTTTACTACTATAATGTTCTATTACGTTAAGTAACATTGGCTACAAAATAATACATATGTAAAATACTGGCAAAATTTAGGATGTACTCTTTTATTCTCGCACTATTTAAATATATTATTTTTTTTAAAAATATTAATATATATAAAAAGGCTTACATTCTTCTGTTCTAGCGCAAAATATCATTTCGATAATGAGCAGTTTCTATAAACAGTAAAAGGCCTTAAAGCTCTGAGTCCTTCATCATGCCTGCGTAATAACATAGTGTGGATTGGCTTCAAAAACTCCAAAGAACGCTTGTATACATTATGTGAATATTTTTAATGTACTTTTATGTAATCGATTTTATTTTTCAGTTTTTAATATAAATTATCTTTTTAAATACCGAGGGATTCACCGTCATGGCGTTCATTGAAAAAGGCCTATAAGTAGCAGTGGACTAAGAAAGGCTGCTGATGATGATGACGATTACTATTAAAGCTGTTAGATCTGTTTACATGAGGTAGATCTCCTTTATACATGGCACCGTCTGGGGTGGCCTCGGTGCCTACGTCTGCTGAGAAGCAGTAGCATGAAAACTCTACCGTATTTCGGTTTAAAGGGCATCGTAGCCAGCGTAATCACTGGGTGAACGCGAGGTAATATCGTATATCTCAGGGCGGTTACCTGATTTGTCGCGTCTCAGGCTGCTATTCTTAAGGACAGGGCGAAACACTGGCCGTCAGGTAACCGTCTTGCTCTTATTATCGCTTTAGCCAATTAAAAATACATAGATTAAATACAATAAACGTAATATTAGAGATTGTCGAAACTTGTAATCATTTACACTATATGCAGTGTTTAATAAATTTAAATGAAATAAAACGATATGAGAAGTATAAATATTTATTGTTATGTCTCATGAAAGGGTACATTAGACGAATTACTTACAATATATCATATTTATATTAATAGATAAAATAAATTATATTTTAAGTTACATTATTTTCTTATATATATATATAAAACATGTTGTGATTAAGAATTATTCTTTAAGTAAATGCTACAAATGATTAAATAAAACCACTATTAACCGCTGATGCTAAAAAATGTTCGTAACGTAAGAAAATTAAACTCGACGCGATAAAACATGCACTGATGTACATTCGAAGATGTGTAAACAAGTAGATCTATTCTTATATAGATAATTTAACAATCGTCTTAGCGTAACTTTTGATAATAGATGTACTTAAAGTAATATTGTATTAATTAAATTAAAAATAACACTTAAAAATTATGAAAACCAACCCTATTGATGCCATTAAGTAGGCCGTTGTTATTGATTAAACATCGTTTGTGTTTTTTGTGTGTTATTTGGCTTCAAAAAGTAATTCTATCTAAGACAAACCAATAACTGATTTCCCAACATAAATCCCCAATGATTGAAACCCCCATCTCGGGCGGAGTAACTATGGTTATCCAAAAAACAGCATAAGTGAATGCAAAACGGCTCTATGGTTTGAGAAGTAAGTAAGTAAATATTATTATAACAAGTAGGTGAATAATTAAAAAGGATCTGTGCAGAGCATAATCAAATTTAAAATATAAGGATAATATTTTATTGACATATTCATAATAATGGCGGACACTGTTGTACATACAGTAAATTGTCGTTTTTGATTCATTTATAAAATAATTATTTCCTTATTTTATAAATGAATCACATCATTACTGTTCTTAAGAGTAATACATTATTAAATAGTCACTATTAATAACAGGTAGATGTAGCGTCGACGCATAATCCGTGGCCGTATGCACAAGAATCTATTTACTAATAAAGAAAATTACTTACCGAATCTGCTGACATTGTCGTGATAATTCCGTTTAATACGCACTTATTCTTATTTACACTTACACTAATTGATTTTCACTTACACTTACTTAACTAACTTATCAAAAAACCTATATGATACTTATCGGTGCTAATTGATTTAATTTACTCTAAATTAATATTAAATCTTTAAAATTAACTAAATTAAACCCGCTGTAAAACTCATTCTTTCAAACTTTTTCACTGCACTTTTTTCAGAAAGGATTTTCATTTTTCACTTCATGTTTTGCAAAATTGCGATCACTTATGCCTATTACCGTGCTTTATTATTAACTTATCACTTTTATATAAACGAAACTTATAAAGAGACTATGCATAGCAAAATTAAAATAAACTTAAAAATTTGCTTATAATGCTAGAAAAAACGGCTCGACAATATAAGGAGAAAGAACTGACTATTTCTAAAACAATCCATGGCAACGAACATTTCTAAACTTATTTTAAATTTATTCGCTGTCATAAATCAAGATGTTAGAATTATACATGGCCTGTATTAAAATTACATATGAGTAGATCTTCAATTATGAGTTTAAAAAAGCTAATTGGATGCACACTTATCTAAAATATTTACTATAAAATAAAAGGATGTTAATAAAACTACGGGCTAATACCGTTGTAGATTTCAGATACGTTCTGTATTCGCAGCATATAAATATGTTGGTAGGCTAAGACTATCATTTGGTATATTACATATAGTACAGGCACAATAATAATTGTAAAAGCACTTATTATTCGTTAAGTACGTTTTCGTATGTTATTTGTTAAACGTAAACAAATTAAAGAAGATTAAGAAAATATCAGGGTCAAAATCACAACCTTGTGCAAATGAATTACAAACGCTGCGAATCCGTAAAAGATAGTCTTAACGTACGTCCTACTTAATTGTTCTTCTTAAAATAGTCTATTATAAAGATCAGACGCATCTATCTGTTTTTATTGTAACCCGCAGCGTTTTCGTGCAGGTGACGACGATATCATTCTACAATGCAAGTGTAAGAGATGAACATATCTACCAATGCAATTGTAAACAATTTGAAATTGCATCTACTTGTGTCAATACGTTAATAAACTTATTTCAATAATTTATTTCTACCTGTTGATGATTTAAATAATTTTTCACATATTAGGCTTCAAAGCATTACCTTAAAATAAGAGGCCTTCCTGAGTTACGTAACAGTAAACTTTTAGCATTTATTATGGACGAGCCGTGATACAGATATTTTGCGTATTAAGCATTTTTATTTATATTATGATAGTACTGCTAACCTCGAGTTCAGTGGACCAAGGATACATGTAAAGCTATAGTAGTCATGAGCTTATTTCAACCCATCGTAGCGCTTGTGCATTAGACGATAAAATTAGTTAATAATTAGCGGGCTATATGAGCGGATTTACTAAAGAGACCTTTATAATGCTTAATAAACGTTCGAAAATCGTTAGAGACGATGAAAATCTTTAAGTTTCAATAATTTAAGAGCAATATAATTAAAAACAGTTTTGTAATTTTATTAAAGAACATTATAGCTGGCGTTTAATTAAACGTCGAAAAATTTCTAATACCTGCATGCAGTCTTTGAGAGTTCAATCAATCTTCTAAGACGGTAAATTTGTCAACTTGCAAATACAGTTTAAAATTCAAAAGATAACAGCTGCTTTAAATAAACGCATTGAATTTTCTTATGACTGACTTGAGCACTTCAATCTTTTATAAGAGCGGTCACTTTAAACTTGGTATTCATTTGATTGAAAAGCATTACAGCTGACTTTTAAATAAAGCATGAAAATTGTCGTTAATACTGCAGACTTTGGCATTCAATCTTTCTATAAGAGCGGTTACGTCAACTTACACAGGATGGTATGTTTTCATTTCTAAAAGCATACTAGCTGCGTTTCAATAACGATCCGAAAACTCGCTAACTGCAGACTTTAAGAGTTCCATCTTCTATAGCGTTTAATGTCAACTTACAGTTAATGAATTTGCATTGTTAATAGATACATAGCTGCTTTCAATCATCATCATAATCATCAGCCTTTGTATGATCCATCGCTATATCTTGACCTATTAACGTAGAACATAAAAATGTTAATGAATTTCCTTTGCCGGTGGGCATATGAACGGTTAAACCACCCAGATGGTTCAGGTGTAACCCCATATAAGTATATTGATCATCACGATTATCTTGGACCGACGAATGGCTAAACAGAAATTGAGTTTAGGAGACTATTCCTTTTGCCGGAGTGAAGGCCAGAAAGAACGACCTGATTTCAATTCCGAAATTCACCCACAAGATGTTGCGGGATTGTAGTACAATTTTTAAAAGGGTGATAGACCATGAAAGAAAGTTTAAGAGTGTTAGTGAACAAGGACTTGACATTGGAAAATCAGAGCATTGTGGTTTTAAGTTAGGCAGGGGATTCATAATTGTCATCCTTGTTCATCACGGAGGCATGAACGAGCCCGGGACTAGAACAGACCTCGATTTCAAACAATTCCTGAAATGCAGGACAAAAAGTAATTCCGGTTTGTGGGAGAGCAAGATTTTCCATAAGGGTATGAGCCGCTATTAGTGTTAACATGGATGACGTTTAAGGAGCTGTTTGTATGAAATGGCCGTTAGTAAATTAGAATTTCAGATGTGTTTTAGATTGGCAGCGGGAAGTGAAGATCAATAAGTCTTTCTCATTAAGAATTCGTAAGCAAACGAGACGAATCCGGAGAGAGGGCAATTAGGAATGGTATTGAACAAGATTGCTCTCAGGAGAGCTAATAACTAATTTTGATGGGATGAAGGATGTCTAAGATTTTCACATGAGGGTAATATAAACGACAGTTTATAGGCTTGATTTAACTGGATGACTGAGAAATTTTATTTGAATTTGGCACGGTTAGTAACTTTAGCTAATTTCACAGATGTAATGTCTTATGGCATTCTACTGTAAGGGTGAGTCTAGGAATACTAATATGTTATCTTTGACCTCCAAAACGAGCTATTCGAGGCGGTTTATACCTAGTCTAGGAATCCTGAGAAATTGTTCCCAGAGTTAAAAATACTAACCGTTGCTTCTCAATACATTTCGAAAACCAATGTATGTGCAAAAATAGAAATGATTTTCTTAGACATTGTGATGCACATAACATAAATACTAGAAACAAACAATTTAATTCTTCCAGCAACTAGACTGCGAAGAAAAAGTAAATCTTTTATGGGACAATGTATACGCTTTACAACAAAATCCAGTAAACGTTCAGAATTTAACTGTTAATAAATTTAAAAAGTAGTAAAGGAACGTTTATGTGTTAAAGGTTATTATGACATAAATGAATTTATAAATGATAACACAGCCTGATAATGGAATCTCGCTCCAGGCTTTTCAAGTATAATATACGTATGATAGTACTTGTATGTAGCTCTTAAGAAAATTATGTATATATTTGATTATTTTAAAGATGACAAAATAGGCCTGCTGAGTTTCTTTCGCTCGGTTCTTCTCAGGTCGGAGGCGTCCTATTCCGAACCGGTGGTAGCGTCCTTGACAATCAAAGGGCAAGTGTTACACTTCTATATTGAATAAAGATATTTGAATTTGATTTGTTTGAATTTGAATTTGAATTTGAATTTGAATTTAATTTGAATTTGAATTTGAATTTGAATTTGATTTTTGGATTTTGAATTTGAATTTGAATTTGAATTTGAATTTGAATTTGAATTTGAATTTGATTTGAATTTGAATTTGAATTTGAATTTGAGTTGGATTAGTTTGAATGTTGATTTGAATTTGAGTTTGATTTGATTTGAATTTGAATTTGAATTTAGATTGAGTTGATGTTGAATTTGGTTGGTTGAATTTGAATTTGGATTTGAATTTGAATTGAATTTGAATTTGAATTATGAATTATAGAATTTGAATTTGATTTGAATTTGAATTTGAATTTGAATTTGAATGTGAGGCTGTGGTATTAGGAGTACAAATTGGGTTTGAGTATTGGGAATAAATTGAGTTTGGTATGGAATAGCCATAGCACAGTAAGACCTTTTGGGAGGAGGAAAAAAGAGGGCAGCAAAATTTGTAGGTGTATACAGGTAGAGAGTTATAAAAACAGTATACATTCTCTAGTAGAATTTTGAAAACGTTCATACTGTAGTTGTGGAAGGAACCTCGCTAATTTTATCTTTATGCGACTAGCTCTCCTTCTCCACAGTTGAGTGGGGTTTTGATTTTTTTGAATAGTTCTTCTAGGGTCCAGTCAGTCGAGATACTTTTTACAAGACCCATGCGCATAATATTTAATCTTGGGACAGTACCGAAAAATTGTTAGTGGGTTAGAACTTATGGCATAAGAAGTTGTTTGCAGCCAGAAGAGTTTAAAATTCAACTACCATTCGGTTTCTCCCCACTGCTTGAATCCCGCCCTGAGTAACGATACAGACATTTAATTTATGCAGAAGTTTAGCAAATTTAAGCAAACGGATGAGCTATAATGCAGATACATCTGGAACTGACCTTACAACATGGACAATGAAAGGACCAGTATCTTGTTCAGTGTAGACCAATTAAGATTCGTTTTTATATCCGATTTTACAGTAGGTTGATTGATATGTGACGGGGACGGGACAGTTTTTTTGTCTACTGAGTCGAGTCGTGAGACGTTTACGTTGAAAATTTGATCTTATTTCAGGTTGGGAATTAGGGACAATAAGTGTAGAAGGAATATCTGGAGGAAGACAGCCGCCTCCGTCCGGAGGTTTGTTTTCGTCAATATTCATTATTTTTAAGCTGGACTAGAATTAATTAAATGTGCACTTACCGTTTATGATGAATCTCTCTCTTCCTAGCTATGAATCCACATGGTGGTGGGGTCAGCTTTCCTTGTTTTTCTCATCTAATTCGCTCTTTCCATGTGGCTTTTGAAACCCAAACATTCCTCATTCCCTCCCTCATCTCACCTCTTTGTCTTCCTCTGGGTCTTTTTCCGGGATGGAAGGGAGGTTTTCCTGGCAAGGCCAGCTCCCGGTTTCCCGTTGTGTTCTACGTTTATCAAAGCAAGCGGATCTTTTTGGTTACAATTTGGGACTAACTCGTTACTCAAAACTCAAACCCTCAATTTGTTCTCAGATGTTGGGCGATGTATCCGCGTCGTTTTTCGGCGTGCCTATTCTTATCCTCTATATTTTAACCGCCATTCTTTCTTTTATTATTTGGCGGTTTTGGTTTTTGTCCTGTACCGATTGCCACTGACCCAAAAACCTTTCTTATTCACTTGGGTAGGAAAATCCGTGGATTTTGTTGATTTGTTGGTCTTAATCCATATGGG
This sequence comes from Lamproptera curius, assembly GCA_029286875.1. Lineage (NCBI taxonomy): Eukaryota > Metazoa > Arthropoda > Insecta > Lepidoptera > Papilionidae > Lamproptera > Lamproptera curius. Next base: position 12,411 of record JAGSMT010000416.1, on the reverse strand, counting down.
TATGCATTTTCTTAGCCTATGTATAAAATCTAGTTATTCCGAGACGTCGGTCTCGATCCTCGTCGAAAAAATAAATTGGTTCCACCTCAAACCCTGTTTTCCAAATTTTTGTATTTTAAAAATATTTTTATTGTTTTTTTGCTCTTAATAATTTTCTCCTCGACAGTGGTTAAACATTATTTCAAAGTAGAGATTTTTCTCGTTAAATTTCTAGTTCTTCTCTCTACTTTGGTGGCCTAATTTTAAATCAATACGTCCATCTAGTTTGTTTTAATTTTTTCATTTGTAATTCAGTTAAGGAAAAGTATTCTCTTACCTGGTTTTCAGACGAAAAAATTTCAATTTTTATTTTTCTGTTTATCTTGAAAAAAATTGTTTGTTGACAATCAAAATTTACTGCTCTTCATCATATTTTCTTTCACTGAGATATTTATTCTTCACAAATTTTTTTGCTTTTTCTTAAATTTAAACTTTCTTTTAATTCTATTCTTGTTAAAATTCAGCCCTTTTATTTTTTAATTTTTTTTCTTGACACGATGTCCTGTGCGCTGTAGTCGCCATTTATGACGATGTTCTACAAAACAAGCACAAAACAAAAATATTTAGTTTTCAACGCAAAAGAAAAAAATTTTAATCTAAAAAATTAACTCCCTATGGAGATTATCCTTTTATATTTGTCCGATACTTCAACTGCCGACTTTGGAAATTTATTTTGAGGAACGGCTCCATTCAACTCATTTGACGGTTTTGTACAAGATTTATATCGTTAAGCAAACTTTGAGAGGTCAATCTCTCTTTATGAGCGGATGTTTCTTGGTTTGTTTGGGAAAAACAAGCGGCGTTTAAATAAACGAACCAAATTGTCGTAAAAACACGACTTTAAGGGGTTCATGTATCTATAATCTGGGCCCTTTCCCTTGTTTTCCTATTTTTTACGCCAGTTCGTCTCGGGTGAGGCTGCCTTTTCCGAACCAGTGGTAAGTTAAAGTGTAATCTTCTAAGTATATTAAAAAATATATTTGACTTTGACTATAAGCGCTTATTGTCAACTTCATAATGGTTTGTATTTAAAGATTAATATGGAAAAATAACCTTAACAAAATTTGGTGAATTAACCTTTTTGTCGGGGCCCCCAAACCCCAAATGCCACGTGCTAGTAGCATTTCCACGGAACATCACTTTTTATAAAGTCCTGGATATTTTAATTTGAATTTAAATAATGGAGACCGGGAATTCCGCAGGTAACGCGATGGCTCCAATTATTCTTGTTAAATACAAATTTATTAAAAGAAAATATAACAATTCAGCTTGAGAACTATAAAGTGGCGCCAAAGCCGGGGCTGTGGGTGAATTTTCTGCATTTTAAAAGTAAAACATAGTTTTAATTGGTTTCTTAAATTTTTTATTTGATCCACAAAGCAACAAGTTTAAAAACTAATTTAAATATATCATTTAGTCCCCCTGACCAAAAAAATGTTTGCATTTCACTTCCTTTTTATAGTTATTCAAAACCAATTTAGGAAAAATGTCCTTTTTTGGAAAAATATCCAAAAAAGGAGAACATCTCAAAGATGGCTGGATGACCTGCAGACCAAATCAATGATGCTGGATCATGCGAATCGGTTGCCAAAGTTGCTGAAACTCCTTTTGCAGGGCTCGCATCCTCAGCCTCTCCACCAACCCGTGGGGAAGTGCAAAAGGTTGCCATCCGGAAAATAATATGAAGGCATTCATTATATCAGGGTTCCAAAAAAAAAAAAGATTTCACAAAACAATTTTCCCATAATTCCTAAAAACTTGGTCTGGACAAAATATCAACAAATGACATTAAGGTTTATAGACGGTTCTGGAAAGCAACACAAATACCCTAAAAAGTTTCTAACTTGGCTGTCAAATATGATGTCTGGAACCGACAAGCTGAAATTTAACGATTTCGTAAAAATTTCTTCCCTTGAAGGCAGTCAATTTTTTTCTTGCCTGCTTTTGGTACGATGGACACAAAACAGCTTATATTCATGGCTCGGGGTGACATCCCAAAAATCACCTGGATGATGGGCACCGCTCACTGAATTCCTCGGTTCAAAACTCCCATCAAAAGGAAAAATAACTTTTTTTTTTATTTTCATCTTTTAATTTTAATTTATCGGATCTTGGTATTTTCCTTCTTAGTCATGGTTTATGTTTGAAAAAAGAAATCCATTCTTTTTATAAAAATAAAACAGGAACAATAATTACAATAATCAAGTATTTTTTTATGAAAATGTTATCCCTCAGCTCTGGATCACAAAGTTAGGGAAACCATGGGGCTGGTTTTATGGATCCGTAAAATTAAAAAGGCTTGTTAACCAAAACTGTACGTTTACTTAACAGTTTTTTTTTTATGTGAATAACCACACTGCCCTTTTGCAATAATTTTAACTGTATTGCTGCTTTAACTTATAGTTCTTCTAGGGCCTTATTTTGTTTTTTTAATCAAAATTGTTTTAATTTAAATATAAATGTTTGAATTAATTTAAGTCTTTGATCGGAGGTGGGAATCATTTCGCCAGTCGCAAATCAAACCACGAAGGCAACTTTGGGACTTTGGATAGAAAGACGGGTCTGTTTTGGAAACGCTGTAAACTGTAATTTTTTCCTTATAAATATCTGGTTACCCTCTTTACTCCCAAAAAGTAACGTCACAAGATGAAGGGTCCACCGACAAATTTGTAGTCATGTCGATTAGAAAGGCGTCTGTGCGATCGACGAGGAACAGCAAAAAGAAACGACCAACATTTTTATTTTAAGTTTTTTGTCCCAATTCACATCAAACACGTTCCATACGAAATTTTGGGTGATCGATTTTCCCACAATTTAACGGCATTTATTTGCAAATAATCAAAAATACGGTACAAATTTTAACCAAAAAAATTAATTGCCTTCAAACTTTTTCTCAAAAACTCTTTCATCCATTAAAGACCCAATTTGCGCTTCTAATCCTGCTCTAAAGGACTGCTGAAAAATTCTTGGATTAAATTTTTTTAGTTACTAATTTGTTGCGGGTTCCTCAATTCTTTGTTAAGTAGGATTAAGTATTCACTATTGAATTAAATTTCAATTTCAAATCCAATTAATTTTATATTAGGTGGTGTCACTGGGTTTAAAGACTTAAAACACAATCATCCGCTTAAAATATATTTGCTGTATTTAGTACCCCAAATATCTTATATAAGACGAAAAAACGACCCCAAAAATTGGGGCCTGAGATACGCCCGAAATTAATGGTTTTATGGCGGTACCAAGTCAGGACCAAAGGAATTTTTGTATTTCAAAAAACTCTTTCTATTAAAGGTAACAAACCTTTTTATTCAGAATGGTCAGAACAACAAGTCCAACAGACGAAGTGGTTTGCGTTCAGGTGTCAAAAGTGCGGTAAAGTTATTAGATTAAATTATTGTGGTAATTTTAAACCCCAACCGCATCAAGAACCACGCTGGCCGCCATCATACGGTTTTTTCCCCCTTTTCGCATTTCCAATCCGGCCATAACCCGTTGTCCGGGATTACCAAAACATCCTTCAACCCATCCTCGCTTCATCTGGTAGATAAGCCCCTGCCTCAGCTGTTGGTCCAATCAAATTGGTGGAAACGGGTGACCACGCCCCCGAACCTTAAGGTCCCTACGGGTTGTCGTTTTAGTCCAGGGTCCTTCTAAAATATCTGGCCGTAACTAATATTTTTTGTCAAATACAATCGCGGCCGGTTATATCAATAACCTGACCCGTGGTCTATAATACACCCCAGTGAAACTTTTTCAAATCTTTCATATTGTTTTTTTAAAATATTTAATATTTTTTTGGCCCGCGTATCGGCCCCGCATTCATCTATTATTAGTACATATCCTTACTTTTACATTTGTAAACGATCTAAACCTTAATTTTAAATGCTTTATATTAATCCCCTTATTTTTACCTTATATTTTTGTTTTATCCTTTTAATAAAGGCCCGCCCTTCCCCCAACCCAACGCATTTACGCCTGTACTAGTTTTAAAAATTAATAATTTTATTTCCTTATCTATACGTGGATATATTCAAGATCCCCTAAAAGGTACCTATTTTCCAAAACGCTTTCTCAATTCACTATTCTTACCCTTTAGGCCTTTATATACCATTAGAATATTTATAAATAGGCGGCGTGTGGCGTCGTATCTACATGATGGACCAATGATAAATGAACGTTTCAAAATACAAAATGGTCTGATTTTAAAATATTGAAGATCCTTCACTTTATAGTGTATTTCTATATTTTCATGATTTTCCAAACTGTACATTTAACGCACTGTCAAAAAAACGAGATAGATTGTGGATAAATGGGCGTATAAAACGGAAGTAAAAAGAAAGATTTCTTTTGGGGGTGGAAATCTAAAAATTAATAAACATTTACAGATTGGAATAAGTCGAAAATTAATAACAAAAATTATAAATCAGGCAAAGAATGAGGACAGGAAAGATTTAAATTCTTAATGGTAAATACGAAAATACAGGGTCAAAACTCTGTACATAATAAACTATCATGGTTGGTAATCAAAATATTGAAAACCAAAAGTAATAAAGTATTTTGAGGTTTTTTGTTTCATTTAGAAAAAATAGGGATTCAAAAAAAACATATGTTTTGTTTTTGAAAGAAAGTCCTATTGCTAAGGGAAAAAATTTGGTTATAAATTTCAAAGAGTATTACTGGGACTTATAAAATCATTGATAAATTGAACCAATAAGTCACCGGGATCGGATGGCATTGAATAAAGACTTAAAATAAATAAAAATTCAAATGTCACCACTGATTCACGTTTCGTTAATTTGAGTGTAAAAAACTGGGGTATCTAACGGTTGGTACGTAATGACCCTACACAAACAAGGCTCTCCCGGGTTTTCAAGACCAATACTATATTAAATAAATAGAAAAAATTGTAGAAAAAATTGTAATAAAACAAATCCTCTTTCGGGAACAATTCATCAACATGCCCAAAGGTTTTCCTTAAAAGAAAATTACTATATTATCGAGTTCCAGATAACGTTAACTTTCGTTCGCAAAAACTTTTTTTTTTTTGGTGGCTTTCAATCATCATCATCATCCCTCAGCCTAGATGTCCACTGACGGCCTCCCCAATTCCCCCATATCCATTGGGGTTTTGGACCGTACCCCACCTGGTCCAATGCGGGTTGGTGGTGGACAACTTTTTACCCATCCGAGGATTTTACTTTCAACAATTGGGTGATCATTGCCCTAACCAACTGAAACACAATAAAATTTGTTGGTCCCGCAAGTTCGAACCCGACCCCCGGTTTCTAAACCCGCCCACCCACTGGCCAGGGCGGTGATTGACTTTAAAGGCCGATGCTGTGACGGATGGTCAAATTTAAACTCTTGACCATGGCCGTCCCGTCAAAGTGGGGCCAACTAATTAAACGTCAACAGCATGCCTTATGTTATTGAAAAAGTCAAAACATACTGTTGATGATTCAGCATAAATCCGGACCTATTCAAAAAGGAGCGCAGTTTCAATAACGGGTTAAATGGGGGCTGAAAAGATAATAAAAATCTTGATAAACCAAAGTATGACATAAAGTCCCCCCCAAAAAAAAAATCAGTTAATATAAAAACAACTTCACTCCTGCAAAATAAGATAGCTGATGAATAACTTTATATATATAGCTATAGTTTTTTCATAATAAAGTAGTCACTCTGTACGACATATTTTAAAACTATTTAAAATATGTGGAATATTACCTGTTGTTTTAAAAGTTAAGCGTCAAAAATTGAACAGTTTAATGTAAAAATTAAAAAAAAAAGTTCTAACCCGGTTGTCAAAAAATTCTATTTATATGTTTCCAAAAGTGAAAAATTATTATAGTGACGTGAACGGCGATGAAATGCCTGTTTTAACGAATTCGAACTTTCTAAAAATATCTTAAAAAATGTAATAAACAAAAATAATTTTAAAGTAAATTCAAAAACAAATTTGACCTTATGTCCAAAACAGTTTAACCCTCTATCTCCCAAAAGTTCAAATACATTGAAATTTTTTATTTTTTGTTTTTCTTTTTTTTTTTTATCTATAAATGCCCCGTTTATTTAACTTTTAAATTTCTTTTCTTTTATTTATTATATTACAAATATGGTTATACCTTTACAATAAACAAAGTAAAAATTTTTAAATCAAACTTATATGTTTTGTGTCACGAACTACCAAATTCAGTTGTGTTTATGGTATGTATACTTTCATGAAATAAATAAATAAAAAAAAAATTAAAAACCTGCTCTTAAAAAAGAAAGTAAAAAATATTTCTCAGACATCAAACTTTCGAAATCAATTTGGTACTATTTTAATAATTATAACGCTTTTTAATCTTTAGTCAATCCTAAAATAGATTACTATTTTTTCCGATTTCGGGAAGATTTCGTATATTTTCCATTTTTCAGGGCGGAATCCAAATCCCTTCAAAGATAAACAAGCTCCCCATCTCGTTACCCCAATTGAAATTGCATCGTTTGACATGACTCCACAATGGCCTTAGGTTTTAAATCCCAAAACTGCCCAAAAACCTGTAAACAATACCACATTACCCAACCAAACTAACAAAAGGCTTTATTTTTCTTTTATTATCCTCAACCAAAAAACAAATACAAACCTTCCCTTATCGCTCGATATTGTTTTATTCTAATCCCAATGGAAAATTCGACCAATGTAAGAAAAAACCCTCGTTTCTTTACCCGATCCATGTCCCGGAAATTTGAATTTATTAAGAAAAAATGGGTGATGAATTGCCCGAGTTTAATCATACTTTCCTTGTAAATCGTTACTAATATTAAAAAGTGTGGCGTGTGGGAATCATCACGTTTTTACATTTGATAATAATTCTTTTGCGTCACCAGCCCCAAAATAAAAATACATTTTCTGGGACGAACCAAGAAATGAATCTCAATCTTTTCGGCGTCGTCAACAAGAACCATGTGTCAACTAAACTGAGTCTCATTTACAACCTTTATTTCTACCCAGTTTATGAAACAAACAGGGTATTTTTTAAACCGTTCACTAATAGATACCGGTTCGTAATATAATATAATTGCCATCGCGTGCTGTAATCAACAATTTAAGTTATTCGACGTCAACTTTAGCGGTTCAACAGGTCAGATAAACATTTCTGGATAAATTATTATATTAAATTTGTTTTACAAATATGCATATAGAATCTATTTTTCTTTCTAGTATTTGGCTTAATGTGAAGTTTCAAATCAATTCCTTAAATTTTCGCGTGAAAGAGCTCAAACATAAGTCGCCAGTAATCCTCCGCCATCGATATTTCAAAACTTTTCCCCAAATTTTTTTCAGTAAATTAAACAAAAAATACAGGGAAAAAAAATTACTTTGAAAAATTTTGTCATTATGGTGGTTTGCCCCGATAAAACATTGATACAACATTCAATTTCTATTTAAATACCTATTTTTCCACCAATTTTCCCTACTACTCTTATTCTACTCCTTTTTCTATCTTACTTATATTTCTAATTGCCCCCCCAGTATACTAGCTTTCTTTATTACCCTCCCTAAAATCTTCCCTACGTACTAACCAGACTCCCCGGTGAACCTTAAAGTTCTGTCGCCCCCGGGAAATCGAACCCCTCCGTCCGGGGCTCACGAAACTGGCCACGGGGCGTCAACTATCCCGAAAAAATTGATATATATTTACAAACCCTCCTGGTGAATATCTTTATTTTGGTTTTTTTTTATTTTTTCTTTATTTTTCTCAAATTTTCTTTTATTTTTAAAAACGAGAAAAAATTTAAAAAATTTAAATTTAATCAACTTTAAATATTCATCCTACATACCGGTTCGCGTGCCCCTTTACCCCCTGACTGGTGGCTGACGAATCAAAACCTTTAAAATCCGCCTACAACTGAATTTTTTTTATATTTTTTTTTGTGATAAACCGAAAAAGCCCGACTCGCATATTCAGAAACCATATGTGAAAACTTTTTTTATTTTTTTTAAGTACATTTTGCAACAAAATCCGTAATTGTTTTAATCATAAAAAAATTTCTCTTCCCTTGGTCTTTCGGTGAACTGTCGAAAAAAAACAATTGATTATTATTAGATCTCTCTACTAAACAAAATATGGAATATCAGGCCTAATCGTATCAATCAACCCAAAATGGATTTCAACTTAACAAGTGGCTGGTCATTTTTGCATTAATAAAAGATATGGTCAAGTCAGCCTTTTGGGCCCTCTATTAAATGAGACCTTTACTTTGCGGTGTAGCGATCGGAATCGTATTTCATAGATAAATTCTTATAATTAATTTTTTGTTTAATATAGGATATATGGAATTCTATTTCATGGTCTTTCTAGAATTAGCTTTGACCTGTGGGTTTCCTCGAATTCCGTTGACAACTTTTCGCGTGAAAAGAGCTTCAAACATAAAATTCCCGGTATTATCCCCATCGATATTTAAACTACAACACTGTTTTGTATTAATTCAGTAAAATTTAACAAAAAATGAAATACGAGGAAAGAATTCGCACCAAAATATTATCACTATGGTGCGTTACGACCCCCACATACAAAACATATGATCAACATTTCAATTTTTCATTTAAATACCTATTTTTTCCCTCCATAATTTTTCTACTCTTATTTCTTTCTATCCACTATTTCCTATCATTATGCTTATATTTCTAATTGCCCCACAGTACTTTAAGCTGCTTTTTTCTTGCTTTAAATCTATCCCCTTAAAACTCCGGCGGTTACAGACCTTATACAAAAAAAGTTGCCTGTCGCCCCCAAGGAATCAGACCCGCGACCCCGATCGCGGCGTCAATGAACCACCTGGGCCACGGGGCGGTCCTTCCGCCGAAATAAATGATATATATGTTACACATACTCTTGAACCTTTTTATTTCTGGTTTTTTTTCAATTCATTGTTTTTTTTTTATTTATGTGCGTCAAATTTTCTTATTATTTTAAAAACGAAAAAAATGTTAAAAAATTTAAAAAATAAAATTTTATCAACCTTTACAATTATTCGATCTTTACATGCGGGGTTTCGCGTGCTGCCGCTACCACGCCACTGGGCTACGGTGGCGCTGACTTTTATCCAAAAACCAATACCAAATCTTCCCTACAACAACAATTCTTTTTATTATTTTTTTTTTGTCATTACACCGAACCAAGAACCTTAACGACTCTGCGTATATTAAAAACCGATATTTGTAAAAACATATTTTTAATTTATTTAAATACAATTTTAACAAAAATCCATCAATTATTTTAATCATAAAAAATTTCTCTTCAACATCGTTAGTCATTAACAGTAACATCGTAAAAAAAAACAATATTGATTATTTTGGAGATATTCATACTAAACAAAAAATATGGAATGAGTCAAATTTTCGATATCCAATACATACAAATGTATTTCCAACTTGAACCAATGGCTGGTCGTATTTAAATGCATTAATAAACAGATATGGTCCAAGTCCAGCTAAATTAACCCTCTATTTAAGGAGTCATAACTTTAGCGGTGTCAACCCAAGATCGGATGGTCTGTTTATAATAAAATTCTTTTATTAATTTATTTTTTTAAAACGGATATGCATATGATTCCTATTTCTTTGGTCTATTCTAGTATTATTAGCTCCTTATTTTGTGAAGTTTCTCAATTCCCTTTGACAACCCCGTTTGAAAAGAGCTTCAAACATCGTGCGCCAGTATTCCACTCCGCCATCGATATTTCAAAACTTCCTAGCACAAATATTTTAAAATTACGGTAAATTAAAGAAACCCAAATGAAACAGGAAAAAATTCACTTGCAAAAATATTTCCTATTTGCGTTTAATATCATCAAAAACATATGATAACATTTCAATTTTCTATTTTAAAATACCTATTTTTTTTTCCACCTCCATATTTTACCCTACTACTCTTATTCTATTTCTACTCTACTTTCCTTCATTATCCATATTTCTAATTGCCCCTACGGTACTTAAAGCTATTTAGCTTTAAATTCTTCTCTAAATCATCCCAAATTAACCAGGCTCGGCGGACAGCCTATACAAAATTTCCTGTCCGCAAGGGAATCAGACCGACCTCCATCGCAGGCTCCGACTGAACCACTTAGGCCACGGGGCATCAACTTACGCCAAAATAAAGATATATATTTACAATACTCATTTTGAACTATCTTTTTTCTGGTTTTTTCAAATATCATTGTTTTTTTTTTATTGCGTCAAAATTTTTTTTTTCAAAACGAAAAAAATGTTAAAAATTTAAAATAAAATATTTATCAACTTTACAATATTCGATCTTACATACTGCCCGGCGCGTGCTCCCTTCCACGCCATGACTTCGGTGGCGCTGACATTTTCAAAAACACGCCCCAAATCTTCGCCTACAACCCAAAATTCATTTTTGTATATTTTTATTTTTTTCCGATACACCAGACAAAGGAACCTTAACGACTCTTGCCTTTTCTAAAAACCGTGTGGAAAAAACATATTTTTGTTTTTATTTAATTACGCCAAAAAAATCGCGTCCAGATTGATTTTAATCTAAAAAAAATTTTCTTCAACATCGTTGGTCATTATACAGTGAACGTATCGTAAAAAAAACAATATTGATTATTATTGAAAACTCCTTTTAAACAAAAAATATGGAATAATCGAGGCCTAAATCGGTATCAATACATACAAATGTGATTTCAACTTGAACAAGTGGCTGGTCGTTTTAAGCCTTAATAAACGAATTTGGTCAAGTCCAGCCTAAATTGAACCCCTCTATTAAATGAGGACTCATACTTTTGGTGTCAACTTAGATCGGATGTCTATTTCCTTAGATAAAATTCTTTTATTAATTTTTTAAATATACGAGATATGCATATAGTTCTATTTCTTGGTCTATTCTAGTATATTGGTATGACCCGGAATTTCGTCAGATTCCGTTGACAACTTTTCGGCGTGAAGGCCAAACCTTAAGTGCGCCGTTTCCTCCGCCTGATGTTTCAAAACTTCCCTTTTTATTTTGTTTTCCAAGTAAAATTAACACGAAACCAAATGAAATACAGGAAAAGAATTCACTTTGCTAAAATAATTAATCATTTGGTGGTTATTACCGCCGCACATACAAAAACATGGAAATTAAACATTCAATTTTCTATTTAAATACCTATTTTTTTCCACCTACATATTTTACCCTACTCTTTGTTCTTTTCTACTCTACCTGTTTCTATCCCAATTTATACTTATATTTCAATTTCCCCCTACGGTACTAAGCTGGCTACTTTATTCTTACTCCTAAAATCTTCCTACGCCCTTAACCCAGGCTCAGCGGTACAGGCAACTTTTAAAGTTCCTGTCGCACCCGAGAATCGAACCCGCGACCTCCATCCGCGGGGCAATCGGCTGAACCACTGGGCCCAGGCGATCAACCTATGCCGAAATAAATGATATATATATTTTCCTCCGGTGAACTATCTTTATTTCATTTTTTTTCCCAAGAAATCATTGTTTCTTTATTTATGTTTTCATTTTTTTTTATTTTTTAAAAACGAGAAAAAATGTTAAAAATTTAAATAATAAAAATATTTATCAACTTTTACAATATTCGATCTTAACAATGCGGTTCCCGTGCTGCCGCTACACCGCCCCTGAGCTACGGTTGGCGTGACGTTTTATCCAAAACACTTTCCATAATCTTCACTTCTCTTAATTTCATTTTTTATAATTTTTTATTTTTTTTGATAACCCAGAAAAGAACCTTAACGCTCTGCGGTATTCTAAGGAAACCTTTGTAAAAAACTATTTTTTTTTTTGTTTTGTTTAATTACATTTTGCCAAAAATCGCGTCAGATTGTTTTTAATCTAAAAATTTCCTCCTTAACATCGTTAGCCATTATACAGTGAACGTATCGTAAAAAAACAATATTGATTTTGTTAAACTCTCCTCTAAACAAAAATATGGAATGTCAGGTCTAAATCATTAATAATACAACCAAAATTGATTTCCAACGAACCAAAGTGGCTGGTCGTATTGCTAATTCATTAATAAAAGAATATGGTCAAGATCCAGCCCTAAATTGAACCCCTCTATTAAATGAAGGACTCCGCTTTGGCTTGTCAACTTAGATCGGATAGTCGTATTTCATAGATAAATTCTTTTATTAATTTATTTGTTTAATATACGAGTAGCCATATAGATTCTTTTTTTTTCTAGTATATTAGCTATGACCTTGTGAAGTTTCGTCAGGTTCCTTGACAACTTTTCGCGTGAAAGGGCCAAAACATAAGTGCGCCAATTATTCACTCCCCTTCGATATTTCAAAACTTCCTAACACCAATATTTGTATTATTACAGTAAATTAACACGAAACCAAATGAAA